>JBBPBX010026413.1:0-38126 GCA_038048925.1 Garcialebias charrua | reverse complement strand
CACAATCAGCTGGATTAAAAAATTAGTTTCGCTACGTGCACCCGCACGGGTGGGAACGCTTCATTTCTTTAAAATTTAACAAGATATACACCTTATAAAATATATATATGTTAGCTGACATTATAGCAAAAGTGTATCCGAGCTTAACTTTTCCTTTAAAAATTAACGTAATGTTCAAATCAGCTGGATTTAAAGACTGTGTAAAGTGAAATTAAATGTGTGTTTTGAGTTTGTCACACGGCATAAATATGTGTTATTAATCACCCATATAAATCTGACTGATTAAAAACATTGTTTTCCTTATAAAATTAAGTCTCAAAAATAATGAAAAATCATAATTGTGCCCTGGTCTGAAACGCTGGGGGCGTGTCAGCGCGTGGGCGTGGTTTCAGCGCAGTACTGCCCCCGTGTCCTGCCCCCTGAAGATGTTCGCGAAGGCTGGCAGCCTAATTGGAGTTCTCCAGCCCTACTCATTTGAACCTCCAGATAAAAATATAGGAAACCAAAGAGGTCAGTGAAAAGCAATTGTCAGCACTTGTCCACTCTGTTTGTCAGTGGCTGTGCGCGGGGACGGTGTGTCCACTCTGTTTGTCAGTGGCTGCGCGGGGGGGACGTGAGGTCCACTCTGTGTGTCAGTGGCTGCGCGCGGGGGACGTGAGGTCCACTCTGTTTGTCAGTGGCTGCGCGCGGGGGACGTGAGGTCCACTCTGTGTGTCAGTGGCTGTGCGCGGGGGACGTGAGGTCCACTCTGTGTGTCAGTGGCTGCGCGCGGGGGACGTGAGGTCCACTCTGTGTGTCAGTGGCTGTGCGCGGGGGACGTGAGGTCCACTCTGTGTGTCAGTGGCTGCGCGCGGGGGACTTGAGGTCCACTCTGTGTGTCCGCGGCTGACAGCAGCAGAGATCAAGTAAATAAAATAAATTAAATAAAGTCACCAAGCGGGTGCCCTGACCATTGCGACATCCAGGGAAGATGCAGGAACGAGGCATAATTGATTAGCTAGCTAACAATGAACAAAATATCTATGCTATTGCTATCTGATGCTATCTGCGATTCGCGAGTGAATGGCTCCACCGATGCGAAGAACTAATTTATACGGCTGGAGCTGCAGGGGGTGGGGCTTTAGACCGCGTGACGAAACGCGGTCACATTTAAACCACGCCTAAAAAATCCTGAAGCAGACATATCTTTAAACAAAGTTTGATCTATAACTCCAAAATTAATTGAGCTACAATTTTGAGACTTTTTACTCATTTACAAGATTACAATTATGACATTTATAATGTTTATTGAAGAAAATATGGAAATTCACTTTACACGGTCTTTAAATTGTTTTGCTTTGACGGTCTTCCAAAAGTGTGCACACGCTGTGCAAATTAATTATAAATAAATCGAATTTTAGCTCAAACATCTCCTACAGCTAATAGTGTAAATGTCCATCCAGTGATTAATTTCTGGAAGTTTCATCAAAATCTGTTCGGTGGTTCTTGAGCTATTTTGCTAATAGTAAAACACTGAGCTAACAGCTACCACAGCTACGGTCCTAAAACATCGAATTTTAGCTCAAACATCTCCTACAGCTAATAGGTTGTAAATGTACATCCAGTGATTACTCTGTTAGTTTCATCAAAATCTATCCTGTAGTTCTTGAGCTATTTTGCATTGCCAACAGCAAAACACTGAGCTAACAGTAGTTCATACACCTCTAGAGAGTAGGAGGCCGTCCTGCGACAGAGCAAGTCCGACCAAAGGAGACTACCGTCGGACACATGAGATGGGAAAAGTCGGTGGACCTTAGCGGCCGAAAGTGGTACTGGTAACAAAAAAGAGTTTATTTTAGGCTCTGAGTCTGTGTCCTAAAAAAAGTAATTAAAGAAAAAGTCGGAAGCCGAAAGTGGTACTGCTCCATTTTTTTT
Organism: Garcialebias charrua; assembly: GCA_038048925.1. Taxonomy (NCBI): domain Eukaryota; kingdom Metazoa; phylum Chordata; class Actinopteri; order Cyprinodontiformes; family Rivulidae; genus Garcialebias; species Garcialebias charrua. Next base: position 36,212 of record JBBPBX010026413.1, on the reverse strand, counting down.
TCGTCAGAATGAATGGAAATAGTCATATCTCAGCCAAAAATTTGTCTAAAAATAAGGGGGAAAATCCATAAATATGTCGCTTCCCCCTATAAGTCGCAGGCAGTGCTGAGCAGCGCTAATCCAAAAATTAGTTCAGCTATTTCTAAAGCACTTATTGATTTTAGGTACGCAATTTCAAAAGCACTTATAGCGGACGCTAATGCTAACACGCTAACCGCCATTTTGAAGAGGGCAAACGGCGAAATACTTTTTAAAATCCAGACGCGTCGCGTAGGCCGCTGAGAAACATCCATAAGTTCACCCTCCATGTTAAAAACTCTTCGTCTGACTCTTCGAAAACAAGCAATAAGGCTGCAGAGTAACACACTGGCTGCTAACTGAGAGCGCTCGCTCTAGCAAAGAGACTGAGGGGACGCTTTTTTGTCACGGACCACATCCGGCGCTGACAGGATATGGTCTGTTAGCAGTCGTCCGGGCCCGTAAATAAGTTTTTTTCGTTTTTACTGATAGATAATTAGTTATTAACGGTACTGCATTTTAAATAAAAATAGCGCAAATCCGCTTATGAATTATAAAAGTTAGTCAAACCGCTGTAACGCTGATAAATTGTTTAGGTACGCTATAAGCGGATTAGCGCATTAGCGCTCCCTTGCGGTCTGGCGCCCACCTTTGGTCGCAGGGCATGCAAATTAGGCCAAAAAGTGCAACTTATATACCGGAAAATACGGTAATTACAACAGTGTTTTCATCAATTCAGGATGAAACTTATCTTTATTGTGAAGCTGAGAAGATCTGCTTTAGTATTTTTTCAGTTTATGACAAACCCTAGACATGATGGTGGGACAATCATGTCATGAAAAAAAAAAATCAACACAAAATGTACAAGCATTTATTCCAAACAAACTACGTCATACAGAATGTTCATAATGATATACATGTAACCAACATCCTTTACAGAAAAGACAATTTACAGAGGACTTCTATGGACTGACTGACTTTAAAAAGTTATTTATTCTCCGTATATTAAACAAATATATTCTATTGCATGGACTTCAGCTGTTTTTCTTTTGGACAATTTCAGTTTGAATTGGCATCAAGAAAATAGTTTATTGAGGTCTGAAATAGGTATTTTATTTAGAAACAACCACAGTTGAACCATATAGATTCACAGGTGACGATCAGACCGAAATTAGTTTTTTTGTATTTTACATGTAATAAATGGAACCAAAGCAACACGGAGGCTTCGTGTGCTCAGGCTGCAGCTTCAGTTTATAAATTGGCATTTTTGCCTCATTTAAAGCTTCAGTATGTAGCTTTTTTTATGAACATATTTCTCCACTCTGTCACTACCTCCTGACAGACTGATGTTAGCCAGGTAATCTCTGAAAAAAAATAAAAAAAATATTGTCCCCTTGCTTCTCCAGGTGGTAAATAAGCATTTCTAAAAAGAAAAGGTGACCCGCCATTTTCCAGCCAATAAAAACAGAGTTTGTAACCAGCCAATAAAAACAGAGCTTGAATTTGAATCAGCCAATAAAAACAGAGCTTGAATTTGAAATTCAACAGACCACAAGGGGGCAGAGCCACATATGGCTCTGAGGGGGAGGGATCAGAATGCTTTGCCTGTTGAAAATATTTCTAAGTGCTGCAGTTCTACAGAAACTGCATACTGAACCTTTAATCTACTGTTCAAAGCATATGTGGAGCTCTGAATGAAGCGTTTAACATCCACCATCCTGAGCACTGATCAGGCTCATTAATTGTAATTACCATTCAAGTGACTGAAAACAAAACTACAGCTAACCTAAAACAAATAAATCTCAATGCTCTTGGCGTAGATCATTTTTCAATTTGCTTTGTCTGCTGCCAGTCGGGCTGTAGCATCACTGTCAATTATTGATTTATTGCAGATTATAAATGATTAAAATGGCAGTAAATCATCTTAAAGACAGCGACAACTCAAACTGTAAGGTCCTGGGTGACAAAAACTGTTCATTCACAACAAATCCCTCGTTTTTATGGATTGAAACTTGTCTGTTGTCTCTATTTGAACATGGAGTTGAAGGCTCGTCCGATGATGATCCTGCGGACTTCACTCGTGCCCGCTCCGATCTCATACAGCTTTGCGTCTCGAAGGAATCGCCCCATTGGATAGTCATTAACGTAACCGTTCCCGCCTGTCGGGGAGCAACACAGATCAGGTGTGTCACTGCACACAGCTACTGAGCAAAAAACTCACATTCTAAACACTACATTTGAGTCATTAGGGCTGTTGCTGTATTTGTAATGGCTTGTTTGCACCTTCCTTGTAAATGAGATTAATAATCTCAATGGATTGCTTTTCTGGTCAAATAAACAAGTTAAATAAAACAAAATAAAAAAATCCACACAATATTTTTCTAATATTGATAGTTACGGTATTGTGTTCTTACATTAAAAACTTGTTTTAAAACTTGTGAACAACCACTAACTATCACATACATCTACGCCTGTAGCTTCTTAGCTAGCGGAACTGTATTGCGCGCTGCTATCTTGGCAGGGCACCCTCCTTGGATAATGGTAAGGGAAACATTGAAAGTGGGCCAATTTTGAGGTACTGGTCCTTATTTACATTCAGGTTCTGAAATATGCCATCAAAAGGGCTTTGTTTACGTTGAATACGTACCTGCATTTTAGAAATGTGCATCAAAATACCAGGGAAACTATTTAAACTGCACAGTTTGATAGTTCAGGAGAACCGTTTTGGTTTCATAGTTTGCACAGAGTACCTTTGAGGCAGGAACGTGCAAAAACAAAAACTTACTCTGGATAAAAATTAAATAAATAAATAAACATCTGCTGTGATGCTTCGAATGTTTTCTAAAAATCTAAAACCTTTACAACTGGTACAGCTGTTGTAGTAAAAACTAAAGGACACTTTTAGCCAGGCAATATTCAAGTCTCCTTTACTGACTGTAATAATCAGTTAAAATACATCAGTGTAACGTTTACTTACCCAAACACTGAATACCGTCTAAAGCAACCTGAGTGGCATTCTCAGCAGAATACAGGATCACTCCAGCACAGTCCTGAAAAAAACAAAAGACCATAACATTAAATCAAGGCCGGCCCAAGGCATAACCAAACTAAGTGGCTGCTTAGGGCCCCGGGGCCACTAGGGGGCCCCCATGTGAAATTTTTTTTTTTGTAATGATTTCTATCTATATGATTCTATTTTAATATTTTAAGTTCAGCTTTTGCAAATTGTTGCATACATTTATATAGTTTTAAGTACTACTCATTCAAATTTGAACTTATTTTTTAAACAATTTTATAAGGTTTCAAGTAATTGTTCATTTACATTATTTAAGTATTTCCTTGATATTTTATCTTTTGTTTTATTTAATTTTGTCTGGTTTTGCCTGTTTGTTGTTGATCTTGCACTACAAATTATTTTGAACATTACTGTTGCAATTCTTTGGAACCAAAGATAATAAGCCAGATGCCACTTTTGCTGTAAAATACATTGCAGACTGGTGTTTATTTATTTTGTTACTTTTAGTACCACTATGATATATAAATATAGGACAGGGCTGTCAGAGTTGCAATGAGTTTATTTTAGGAGGTGAATGATCTGATCTGACTGCAGTAATCCACATTTATTAGCAGAAATAGTGGGCCCCAAACCAAACTTTGCTCAGGGCCCCATGGAGGCTTGGGCCGGCCCTGCATAAAATAACAAAACAACACAGTGCACGAGCCTCAACTTCAAAGACTTTATCTGAAATAATTGCACAAAATGTTTATTAGTTTAAAAAGTGAATCAAAAATATGTCTTAAACTTTAATCAGCTCATGACAAAGCGTTTGTGGTGTTTTGACAAGAAACACAAACTACTTCCATCACCGTATGATGCCTTTAAAGCTCCCAGACTGGAATTTAAATGTCTGGATTCTTTAGCACTTTGTTTTCCATTAAACGGAAGACGAGGATCAGAAGAGAAACATTCCTACCTTTGAGCTGGAGTGTCCTTTGTCACAAGCTCGGGCAACGTTGTAAAGGTACTGCCGACAGGCGCTCAGCCTGGTGTACATGTCGGCCATCTTCCCCTGCATCAGCTACGAAACACATCCGATCAAATTTTATTAACTTTATGCACCAATCCATAATATTGAATTCTCAAACTTAAAAGTTGAGTTTTGACAGTCTAACCTGAAAGTGTCCAATCTTCTGTCCAAAAGCCTCTCTTACATGCAGGTAAGGAATAGCAGCATCCAAAACTGCCTGCATGATGCTGAAAAACAAGATTTACAATCTATTTCAGCTTGATTTAAAAACTATGACTAATAGCAAAACATTTATTTTTTCAATGAAAAAATTGAGAAGCTGCTTTGCGCTCACAACTTTATTAAATTTGTGATCCAACCTCTTCATTTCACAGACATTTTTAATCGCGCAAGACATTTATCTACATTTTAATGACTCGTCTTTACCCTACAGGTCCAGCAGCGAGCACGAGCCTCTCCACATCTAAGCCGCTCATCATCACGTACACGCCTTTGTTCAGAGAGCCCAACACGTTCTTCTCTGGAACAAACAGGCGTCACGAAAAGTTTCAGTATTTACGAGAATTGAACGACGAGTACAAAATCATTATAGTAGCGTGAATTTTTGTCTCTTACCTGGAATCTTGCAGTCTTCAAAGATGAGCTCCGAGGTGTTGGATCCTCTCATGCCGAGTTTATCGAGTTTCTGAGCTGTGGAGAACCCCGGCATACCCTAAAGAAATAAACATTTTAATGCTACAATTTTTATTTTATTTCCTGTATTTTGTTTTGTATTAATTCGACAATCAGAGCAGGATTTATATATCTCAAGGTGGAGACAGGCGGATTTACCTTTTCAACAATAAACGCAGTGATCCCTTTTTGATGCGACTCGGGATCTGTCTTCGCATAAACAATCAGGACATCAGCATCCGGCCCGTTTGTGATCCAGAACTTGTTGCCATTTAGAACATAGTAGTCACCTAGGGAGTAAATAGGAACATTAAGGCAGGCAGAACTAATAGCTTAAACAAGAATAAAATGTAAGTGAAACATGTTAGAATAATCCCTCTCACAGTACAGGTAGTCCCCGACTTACGAGCGAGTTCCGTTCCTACGACTGTCTCGTAACACGAAATCTCGTATGTCGGAACCCGAAACACGTGTTCTCGTAAGTCCGGATTTTCGGTCGTAAGTCGGAAAATTTATGCTAGCGTTACTACGAACTAGTGCTGGGCGATATGGAAAAAATCATATATCACGATATGGACTTTTTATATCACGATAACGATATATATCACGATATATACAACACGATGTGTGTGTGTGTGTACAGGAAAAATTTGGACCAAAGTAGAAAAGGAGTTAATAATAATAATAATAATAATGAATTTAATTTATAACGCACTTTTCATTAATAAAAATCTCAAAGTGCTACAAAGTGCAACAAAAGCAAAAATCAAATAAAACAAGTGATAAAATCAAGTAAAATTTGAGTTTCTACTTTGGTCCAAATTTTTCCTGCAGGTGGCGGTAAAACAACGGCTGCTAATAAAACCCACGAAGAAGAAATCCGCTCTGGAAGCTGGAGTAAACAAGGCAAGAAACAGAAAAGAGAAAATGTTGCGTTTGATTCCGGTTCTGTTGTGTCTCTGGTCTGTTTTGTATTGGTTAACTGGACCCGAGTTCGGACTCGGTTGGACTCTGGGTTTGTGTCCTCTGGACCCATTTTGTCTCCGAGTTTCAGCGGAGCGAAATAATGGAAGCTAACAAGGTGAGCTTCCCCCTCTTTTTGGTAAAAGTTCTTCTTCTTAGGCCTGTGCAGCTGTTTCTCTGCCGTGGTGCAGTGGTAATGGCAGTCGTCCCCCGATCGGAAGGTTGGAGGTTCGAATCCCGCGTCCGCCCACCATGTGTCGTTGTGTCCCTGGGCAAGACACTCAACCCCGAGTTGCTCCCGGTAGGTCTGGATGGCGCCTTGCAAGGCAGGCTACCACTACCGGTGTATGAATGTGTGAATGAATGGGTGGATGGCTGGTATTGTAAAGCGCTTTGGGGCTCCTCACAGGGGGCTGGAAAGCGCTATATAAATAAGCTCCATTTACCATTCTCCATGTTGTGACACCGTTTGAGATGCTACTTCATGCCCCTGCATCTCCATTGCTCTCGAGTTTAACAACGTAAAGCATGTGTCGCAAACCCGCGCGTGCGCCAAACATAAAGGAGCGCCGTCATCTCGCAAAACCACAATATGAAGCTTCTTTGCAACAGTTATTTTTTTTATTCTTATTTATCACGATAGAGACGATAGAAGGAAAGTAGCACGATAGACACGTTTCTATCGTCCCCACTAGGGCTGGGCGATATGGAAAAAATCATATATCACGATATGGACTTTTTTATATCACGATAACGATATATATCACGATATAAAAAAAACTTTGGTCCAAATTTTTCCTGTACACACACACACATCGTGTTGTGTACTAGAAAAATTTGGACCAAAGTTTTTAATTTTATTTTTAATTTTATTTTACTACAGATAGTTACAATTATAAGAATGTGAACAAAAAGAACAAGGAAATTTGGACCAAAGTAGAAACTTTGGTCCAACTTTGGACCTACTTTGGTCCAAATTTTTCCTGCAGGTGGCGGTAAAACAACGGCTGCTAATAAAACCCACGAAGAAGAAATCCGCTCTGACTGGAATCTGGAGTAAACAAGGCAAAGAAACAGAAAAGAGAAAACGTTGCGTTTGATTCCGGTTCTGTTGTGTCTCTGGTCTGTTTTGTATTGGTTAACTGGACCCGAGTTCGGACTCGGTTGAACTTCGTGTCCTCTGGACCCATTTTGTCTCCGAGTTTCAGCGGAGCTAAATAATGGAAGCTAACAAGGTGAGCTTCCCCTCTTTTTGGTAAAAGTTCTTCTTCTTGGGCTGCCTGTGCAGCTGTTTCTCCATGTTGTGACACCGGCTTCATGCCGGCTGCGTCTCTGTTGAACTCGAGTTTAACAACGTAAAGCATGTGTCGCAAACCCGCGCGTGCGTCAAACATAAAGCAGCGCCGTCATCTCGCAAAACCACAATATGAAGCTTCTTTGCGACCGTTATTTTTTTATTCTTATTTATCACGATAGAGACGATAGAAGGAAAGTAGCACGATAGACACGTTTCTATCGTCCCCACGATATATATCGTCATATCGCACAGCCCTAGTCCCCACGATATATATCGTCATATCGCCCAGCACTACTACGAACACTCGTTTTTCATCACAAATGTTCATACTAGTTCATAAACATGCTCAGAAACTTGTTTCCAAATGGTTAGCTAACACACTTTCATCTAAAAAACACATAAAGGTGCTGTATTTTTTGTATGTTCGATACAAATTTACTGCTCGTTCGCCAGCTCGTAAGTCCGGAACCTCATAAGTAAGAGCGCTCGCAAGTCGGGGAATACCTGTATTAGTAGTTCAGTTGGTCTCCATTTAAACTCCTGTGAGATCCATAGGAGCTTTCAACGTTTCTGATTTGATACTGTGAAGTCTTCCAATTACAAAAAACAACTGATGATGCATTTATCTTTCTCGGACTGCAGCAGGTATAATTTAACTGCATTCTGTCTTTTTATCCTTTTGCTTTAAAATGGTTCACGTTTGCATTCAGCAGTGTTCAGAGTTTTGACTGGTTTGGGGGTGATTTTGATGGTTTTGGTTACTTTTCCCCAGCATTTCTGGCTCACGTTCATTCTTAAATATTCAGAGATATTAAAATGACATTCCACAACAAAGCAAAAAAAGAAAATAAATCTTTGAAAGCACCAATCTAAAGAGTATTATGCTGTTAAATACTGCAAATAACCCATAAAATGTACAAGAAATTAACATTTAAAATACATGACAAGCTGTAAAAACTTAGTTTTACTATAAGAGTTACACTATAAACAGAGGGGAAGCAGTTAAAAGTAAAAAAAATAATGGCTGCACTTTACTGATTAAACCGTTTCCTTATCAGGTAAAACAGCTCATATGTGAAATGACGCCACATACAATGGAGTCAACCTAAACAGAAACACAAAAAAGTCCTTGACCTCATTAATTTAAGACAAAGATGGTTTAAGTTGAAGAGGCTAAGCTACTGGGAGTCATAATAGACAAAACTCTTTCATGGTCTACACAAATTAATAAGATTGTGACTAAGATGAGCAGAAACATTGCTATAATCTGGAGTAATGCGCATGTTATGTCTCTGGAAATAAGAAAATTAGATATACCGTACAGTCTTTAGTTCTTTGTGAACTTCAACATTGTTCAGCCGTTTGGTCAAGTGCTTCAAAAAACATCTGGATAAACTGCAGGTAGTTCAAAATAAAGCAGCAAGACAAGCACTCAATGTCATTTTAGAACATACGTCATGGATGTCAGAACTTTACAGCATTGGGCCGAACACATCCCCACAAAGACAGAAGGGAAGGAAAAGGAACAGAAACACATAAAAAAATCTCTCCAAACATGTGGATATCCTAACTGGGCTTTTGTCAAGTCAGTGAGGAAATCTACAAAACACAATAATGAACAGAAAAAGGAGAACAGACGAAAAAACATTGTCATCCCTTATGTAGCTGGAGTATCAGAGAATTTCAGAAGGATTTTCAACAAACACAACATCCCAGTACATTTCAAACCCAGCAGGACTCTCAGACAGAGGCTGGTCCACCCTAAGGACAAAACACCCACACACAAACAGAGTGGTGTAGTTTATGCGGTCCAGTGCAGCGAGGACTGTCCAGACCTCTACATTGGAGAAACTAAACAGCCTCTTCACAGACGAATGTCCCAACACAGGAGAGCAACCTCCTCTGGACAAAACTCAGCTGTTCACCTCCACCTCACGGACAAGGGACACTCATTTGAGGACCAGAATGTGCACATTTTGGACCGAGAGCACAGATGGTTTAAGAGGGGGGTGAAGGAAGCTGTTTACTGGTATATTAAGAGAGAAAAACTGTCTCAGAGGAGGAGGCCTCAGATTCCAACTTTCAAAAACATATAATGCAGCCTTAGGACTGATTCCCAGATGGTTCATACCTGATGGGAACAGAGGAGCCGCTTCTGTGAATTAGACTAACAAAGACCTTAAAGCTGCATTCTGCAGTTTCTGGAGAACGCTGGGACTTAGAAATATTTTCAACAGGTAAAAGCATTCTGCTCCCTCACCCTCAGAGCCATATATGGCTTTGAGGGGGAGCCACAGTCTGTGGTCTGCTGAACTTGAGATCTGCTCCGCCCCCTGCTGCATGTCCGCTCGGAGCCGCTTCAATATTCTGTGTTTATATGTTAATAAAACGTTCTAAAAAAATAAAATAAAACCATGAAGCGCTAGTCCAGCACACCAGAAGACCAGGAAATCTTCAGAGCCTCGGGCAGCCACGTTGAACCCTACTTTAATTCGCTCGTGACAACTGCACTTCCTCATTCATTGCAGTCGGCAGAGGGAGCGGTACAGAGCGGTGAATGAAGCGATTATTTGACTTTTGAAAAAAAAAAAAAAGTCCTGATCAGGGATTAAGAAGGGGAATTTAATACATTTGTGTCACATACAAAACAGTCCTGCATCGCTTTCCAATCCTTTGAACGAGAACGTGCGCGGCACTGGGGCTGGGACAGGTGGGGGCGTGGGTTGGGGCGTGAGAAGCTCTGTTGAGGACAACTGGAACGCAGCTTTATTGGCTGAATAAAAACTCTGTTTTTATTGGCTGGAAAACGGCGGGTCACTTTTTCTTTTTAGAAATGCTTATTTACCACCTGGAGAAGCAAGGGGACAATTTTTTTTTTCAGAGATTACCTGGCAAACATCAGTCTGTCAGGAGATGTGGCAGAGTGAAGAAATATGTTTATAAAAAACGTTATATACAGCTCCTTTAAGAAACCCCTACTGTTAAGGTGTGAGGTGTGATTTGTCAATTTACATAGGTATGTGTGTGTGTGTGTGTGTGTCTTCTCTCAGCCTTTAAAACCTCACTCCCAAGCTTTGCTCTTTGAATTGAGAAAGCTTTTCGGCTGAAGACCGAAACGTCTTCTGTTACAAATAAAGTCCAGTTTTTTCTGTATAGAATGCCTTTTTTTGATTTTATCATGTCCTGGATGACTGAGAATCTTCACCAGCGTACGTCATGGATGAAAGTTCGTGACAGACTAACATGCAGCCTTCTTCTCTCTTTACAAAAAATCTGGATTTCACATAAACCTTTTAGCCTTTTCTCCCAGTTGTGACCCACCTGCAATAGACATGTTTTTAACACTAGATGAGCCTCTGTTATTTTTATATTATCTCTGCCTAGGACTAACGCTCTCAGACGAACAGCTGTGTGTCGAGCTATTTCTTATTGGAACATGCTGCCTTCTGTAATTACATTCATTTAGGGGTGCACCGATTGCAGTTTTCTGGCCGATCACAATCACCGATTTCTAAACAGTCTGACGTGCCGATTCCGATTTTGGCCGATACGATTTTGTTTTATAAGCGACACTGTCAGGTGTTATAAGGTCACAATGCACATTAAATTTTACAATATTATTTTACTGAAAACATACCCTTGAACAATCTCCTAAAAACAATACAAACTTGTTTGAACTGCCCATGAGGTAGTGCTCTGAAATATACCGGTAAATGAAGTTCAGACAGTTGTTATTAAAACAAACAAAAAATCTGTAAAATTGGTTTCACATGCAAGTATCGTCCGATTTCCGATTGGCCGGCTGATTTCTCGGTGCACGCCTACATTAATTGCTGATCGTGTTAATTTTAAAAATAATCTTCAAAAATCTATAAAAAGACAATGAAATAAAATTGAATTGATGAACTGATAAATTTACAATGACAAGAACTTTGGAAATGGTGCATTTTTGTGTTTTTAATCCATGTGTGTTTTAAACTATTTTGCCATTTTGTACTGCTTGTAAAATGTTGTTGAGATGGTTGATTTGAACTTTTCTATTGTGAATTTATTTTTATCTTAGGTATTTTATCATGTCTTTTTGTATGTTTGTAAAAGCTAGATTTAACTGCAATGTTCTACCCTGAGGCTGTTAGACTCATGAATAAATTAAAATAAAATAAAAATAAACACTGCAAAATATCACATCATGCTGATGCTGATCTGTTTTCTTGTTGCTGTGTTTATCTGTGTTCATCTGTGACCATCTGCTCATACAAACTCATGTTCGTGCTGCTGTTTATTCCCACTATATTAGGCTTAGTGTATTACTAGTTGATGTTTTTCTTACTGTTTTTCTATTGCATTTGTTGTTGGATGTAACTGTGTACATAATCTCGTTTTCATCACATGTACCACATGCGGTGCAAATGACAATAAAGACTCTCTGACTCTCTTAAGTGTAGCCCTCAGGAAGAATAGTCTCTACTACGGTAGAAACTAATGGGGATCCTTAAATAAACAAATAAAACAAATTTGCTGCAAACCTGAAATAGCAGACGTTTAAAGAGAGCCCCGTTCAGCCCTGCATCCTCTGTGTTCTACCTTTCTTAGTAGCTCTGAGTCTCATGGAGACGACATCAGAACCAGCGTTCGGTTCACTCATGGCCAGCGCGCCAACATGCTCTCCTGTCAGTAACTGAGGGAAGACCAAGAATAACCGTAATTAAAGCAGTCAAATCCATGTTTTACTTTGATTTAAAGACTTTCAAACTGCACAGAGCAGAGAAATGTTGGACTCTGACCTTCGGCATGTACTTCTCCTTCTGTTTGGAATTGGCATGACGCACCAGCTGGTTGACACAAAGATTCGAGTGGGCGCCATAACTGAGAGCGATGGCAGCAGACACCCGTGACATTTCCTCCATCACAATGATATGTTCCATGTAGCCCAACCCCGTGCCTCCATCTTCCACTGCGATGAATATTAATAATGTGTTCACATCCGGTTTATATTCCATTAAATTCTGATCATATAAACCTCCATCCACATATTAAAATACCAGCGTTCATACCTGGAGCAGTGATGCCCAGCAGTCCCAGCTCTCCCATTGCTTTCCAATAATCCTGTTAAAAAAAAATCAAAATCCATCAACACTGGAGCAAAGTAACAAGAACCACGTCTTTACTGAACCGTGTCACTGACTCTGGGATTTTAGGTTCACATTTAACAGAGCGTTTCAACTCACCCGCAGTCCTGGAAACTCATTGTTCTTGTCAATCTCATCGGCATGCGGTCCAAGTTTTTCCACGCAGAATTTACGGACCATCTGCCTGAGCTGCGCAAAAGAATAAAAATAAAATAAATAGTTGATTAGAATGTGTTCTGGTGTATTTCTTTACAGATTAGGTCATAGGACACATCATTTTAATCTTAATCTATCTGCTACATGTTTCAAACTTATTATTACAGTGAAAAGGTTACAGTGAAAAGCTCAGTTTTTTTATAAGACTTCAATTACATCATGAGGTCCAACATTAGACTCCTTAAACAATCACATCTTGTGGCTGATCATCTACTAAATGCAAAGTTTTCAGCTCGATGGGAATCACCTTGTTTGTGCTAAACTACCACGACGTTTCAAACTGTACGACTGCTGTGCTTTACAGATTCAGCTAAAGAAACTGAAACCTGTGGTGTTTTTGTGACAGGGTGGAAGTGCCAAATTGTTAAAACTGTTTATTTGTAGGTTTCATCCCTTGAGTTTTGTAGACCTGTTATGCCTGGATGATTCCTAGAGAAGAGTTTAATCTTTTTTTTAAAAATGCATTTCACTGAAAAGAAGTGAAAAGCAGCCATAGTCATACAAATGACAAAAACTTTGACTCTTCAGTGGTTAAAAAGAAAAGACTCGAGACTTTTGCACTGTGTATAGTCATCAAATTAACAGTGGGCATCCTAGAAAAGACTTCATCAGAATACAGTATAAATATTTTCTAAAAGTAAGATTATAAAATAACACAAACACCAGCAAAATGTCCTCAATGAGTCAAGATTTTAAGATCACCCATTAATTTCTCATCAGCTTGTGTTTGTGTCAACCCAGTAGAAAAGCGTGTGCTTTGATAGTTCACAACCAGAGGCGGCTCCAGGGGGGAGCTAGGGTGTGCTATAGCCCCCCCACTGGAAAAGTCACAGCACCCTCAAGAAAATATCAGATTATTTTCTTTTTCATCTGAGTTAATATTCTTTAACATGTGGTTGTTGTGATATTTTCCTCGCAAAACACAACTAATAAATAAAAAAAATCAGTGATTATATCGAGTAAAAAAAAAAAATCTGATCCACCAGCTGAAGCCCACAAAGATGAGTGATGCTCTCAACACTGACCCAGTAAGGAGCAGAAACTGGTGACATGATGCCTCTGGTTATGCCATTTTTAGCTAATACAACTTGATAAATCATTTCCTGGCTTGCAGTGATAATAAATGACTTATCTGGTCACATTAAATAAATACTTTTAACCAAAATCCAAAATAAACTTTATTAAAATAGCCCCACTGCATCTAAATTCATGCGCGTATAAAACTGAAACAATTCCTGCTCAAAGAGTTCATTTTGCCTTAGACAAGAGAATTAAGCCTTGACTGTGTTACGTATTCAAGAGTTGAAGGCAGCTCTGAAACGAATGTGCACGTTATTTGCAGGTTTATTGTACATATAAGAAGAAATTTGCAGCTCACAACAGACCTCTAGCTGATCACAAAGTCCACACACCAACTTCGAAGGCTGGCCACGTATAAAAAAACCCTGGGTGTCGTCATCGCCTCGTGGGACCGCCCTGGAACCGCCTTGGGACTGCCCTGCTCTACCACGTAGCCAGCCTCTCTGCAAATCAGCTATCAGCTCGATGTAAACAGTGTCGTGTCTGTTGGATGCAACGATGCAGGCGTGTAACTAAAAACTCTTCCCTATTGAAAACAAAGCCCGGGAGAAAAGGTTCCGCCTTGGATTTATTTCACATTATATGGCAGGATTTAGGTGAACACAAATCTTAGAACATAATACTGTATAATACTGATAGAAATATATTTCAACTGATTTATTATTATTGCTTGTTTATTATTGTTGTTGATTTTTAGTTTGATTATTTTTGTAATAAAACATAAAAGACAACTTTATTCGGATGATTATTCATTTGTTCTGGTATACAACTCCCTGTAATAACATATTCACCCTTTACTAATCAGAATCAGTCACTGAAGTACTTTGTAGAATATATTGATTAAGTTGTTGTTGGTCAGTAAACTGACCAGTGGGTGCCAAACTTTAATGAATGAAAAATAAATAAAACAAATGTAGTGGGGCTGAGATGGAAAAAGTGGCACCCTTCTTCCTCCATCTCACCCTTCGTTATGGCTACAAGCTTCTACCCCGAGGTTGTTAGACTCATGAACCCCTAGTCTGAATTATCACTGAAAACAAATCACTGTAATACCATTTGGTTATGTGCTGCTGATCTCATGCTGCTGATCTATTTCATGTTGCTGTGTTCACTCGTCCTCATCTGCTCACACAGACTCATGTTCGTGCTGCTATTGTTTGGCGCATTGTTTCGTACTAGTAGTGCTTAGTGTATTTTTAGTTTAGTGTATTTCTTATATCATGTCTCTGATCTTTTTTACTGTTTTTCTTTACAATTTGTATTTTTGTTGGATGTAACTGGGACCCTGCCCATAGTTTCGTTCCACCTTATGTACCACATGTGATGTGAATGACACACATTGACCTTGAGAACTGAAAGAACAAATGTTGCTTCATAGCATCCTCAGTAAAATTAGCCCCCCCTTAGCACCTGCAGAAAAATATCTCTGGAGCCGCCACTGCAACCCACACACAACTATTAATAACTTAATAAAGGCGTAAACTCATAACTCAGGCCCTGCTGTCTACTTCACTTTTGAGTTTTAAACACTAATCATTGCATCTTTTTTGCACAAGTTTTCCATCATAATAAAACTAATTTAATGTGACATGTACTAAAGTAAAGCAACTACCGGTAGTTGTTTCAAATGTTAATAACCTTAACTTATGCAGCAAGATAACCTTTAAAAGCATTTATAATTGGTAGATATTTTATATCATAGACATTATATATGATATCTATGTTTTATATGAGCTAATATAACGACGTCATCACGTAAGGAGGAATCCGTACGTACAAAATACTTCATTACTGGACTGGACTTGTCTTTACGTGAGTTTTTAGCTCTTGTGTTGTTTTTAAAAGAGTTTTGTTTTGCTAGCAGCACCGGCTGGCTAGCTGACCTGCATCTGCTCCTCTGTGAGTCCGTTCACCACGTCGTCCACCGGGACCGCAGCTCCGGCGCATCCTCTCCTCGCCACGGCGGGGATGGACAACCTGGAGCCCAGGCGGAGAGCGTTTCTCACGGCGAACATGGTGCTAAAAGGTGACCCCTATGGAGGACCGGGGTTGTTTCTTGTCGCTGGAAAAGTAAGAGGTATCACTCTGACTGGTTTTTCAGAGTCCCACACAAACGTCATCCACTCTTCTTCTCTGTTTTAGCTGTAAACAAGTTTAACAACAACAGCGCCACCTTGTGGACATAACTGTAAAACAAGTTTTTACTAATAAAAAAAACATTTGATAACTGATATGTACTTCAGTCCGTGGTTCTTTTTTGTGTTTTTGTTTTAATTTTGAATTTAAAAAGATATCACTCCAGAAAGAAAATAGTATTGCAATATTGAATGTGCGCACCAGCATTGGTGACAAAGAAGAAACTAGGACTCTGATGAAGACGGTGGAAAATGAAGGGTAAAAAACGAGTTGCAAGGCTCATGTACACGTAATATCCAATGTAAACGTACTACTAATTGGTGAACTAAAAATAAAATATATTGGTGAGAAATTCTTGGCAAATTTTCTCTTTACAAACACAAATTTGGTGAAATCGAGATGACACAAGAGAGCAAATACACGATTTAAAGAACAAGTTATACCTTTTTTGTCTGTTTTCAGGACATATGTGACTACCTCTTTGTGTCATGTTAAGTAAAATACAGTAATTTTACTGCATTTAAGTATATTTGCAGAGAGTGGTGAAGGCTGCGCACAGAAGTCTGTTGGAGTCAGTCTCCCCACCATCACAGACATCTACACTTCCAGATGCAGGAAGAGAGCCACCTGCATCATGAAGGACTCCACTCACCCAGCACACACACTTTTTGCCCCGCTCCCCTCACAAAGGAGGTTAAGGAGCATTAAGTGTAGAACCACTAGACTGAGGAACAGCTTCTACCCTGAGGCTGTTAGACTCATGAATCTCTAACCAGGATAATCTCTGTAAGAAAAAAATCACTGCAATGCCACTTGATGATATGCGCTGCTGACTATCCATGTTGCTGATCTTATGCTGCTGATTTATTTCCCGCTGCTGTGTTCATTACCTGCTCACATGGTGCTGCTGTTGTTTGGCATATTGTTTTTGTACCATTGCTTAGCGTATTCTTAGTTTAGTGTAATTCTTAGTCCATATCTTAGATCTTACTAATGTTTTTCTTTACAATTTATACTTTTGTTGGATGTAACTGGAACCCAATTTCATTCCACCACATGTGGCGCGAATGACAAATAAAGAAACTTGGACTTTGATATTTATTTCAACTTTCCCAAGGTAGTTTTTATCATCTTGAGCTTAATACAGTATATCTCATTATACCTTCCTTACATTCCTTCTTTCACAAACAAAAAATAGTCTGCCATGCCATCAGTCTTTCATAAAGTAAAGCTCTTCTTTTTCAGACGCAGCTCAGGTGTCAATCAATGAAACCAGAGAGATGTTACCTCTGCACTATCTCTGCAGTATTAACTCTCACAATTGGCATCTAAAAGAGAAAGGTTAACCTTTGGTTTGAAGCCTGAACATATGACCTATAGCTTTTACAAAGATCAGAACAGAACCAGAACACCTTGTAGCAAACCCTGTGGAGTTAGAGGCACCAAAGGCCGTGCAGATCTACACGGAGAATTGCCAGCTGGTTGAAACACCCTAAAATGGTCTCACTTTGTTCCAAATATGTCTCATGCACTTTTGTTTTGGCTTTTTGTATGATGGCACCACAGATAAATCACAAAAGCACAAATAAATGATGCTATTGCAAACATCATTTCCCAATTAAATAACCAAAGCAAAAACTAGAGAAAATTCAGTATCCTTTTAATTTTATTGTTAAGTTCTTTATTTTTATTTTACATGTTACTGTATTATTTTACTAAACTGTATTATTTTTTTATTATCTGAACCTTTTGTGTTAGTTTACACTGAACATAGTAAAAAAAAAAAAATACAATACCCCAAATATTTCCCATTTAAGGTTAAAAATGTCATACAGTATTTGAGCCGTTTTTTGTCCTCTGTTTTTTTCCTGTTTACTGCTGTCTAAGCTGTTCCCCAAGCATTTATTTTTCATTTTTATCACCAATAATATTAAGCCACTTGATGTAAAATTACATGTTCTTAGGCAATTTGTTAGTTTACTGTTTTGTTAATGAAAGAAACATTTCTCAGGTGAGACAAAAAAGAATCAGAACAAGGCATCCATCTTTGTTATGTGCGCGTGACATTTAAAACTAAAACTACACAATAAAGACAATTTACTGTATAAACTAAATCAAAAAACTGTTTTAGCCTGTTCCACTCCTTTGCACATGTAAACATCATGAATAACTTATTTATCACCATATTGCTTTGCTTAGATCCAACATTGTTGTGTGATTTATAAAATCACAATATTTCTTTTATAGGTACAGGTTTAAAGGAAATCATCTGATCATGAAGATACCTAAAGTAAAAAAAATTACACATTAAATAAAGTAGTTAAAATACAATAAAGGCTTTTTGTATGCACCAGCAACTAGGGAGCACAATGTATCTCTTGTGCCGGTCCCAAGCCCGGGTAAATGGTGAGGGTTGTGTCAGGAATGGCATCCGATGTAAAACACTTTTGCCAAAACCATAATGCGAGTTCATCAAAGTGAAACCATACCGGATCGGTCGAGGCCCGGGTTAACAACGACCGCCACCGGTGCTGTTGACAAACAGGGTGCCGGCGGAAATTGTGCTACTGTTAGTCGAAGACCCGAGGAGGGAAATGTGTCAGGAGACAGAGGGAGAAGAGGAAAGTGAAGAATGTAGGACTGAGGGTTGCAACTCTAAATGTGGGGACAATGACAGGCAAAGGTAGAGAGCTGGCTGACATGATGCAGAGAAGAAAGGTAGATGTTTTATGTCCAAGAGACCAAGTGGAAGGGCAGCAAAGCCCGCAGCATTAGAGCAGGGTTCAAACTATTTTACTGTAGTGGAACGGGCCCTCATGCCTGACCTGGGTTTACACCTTTTCACATCTTCCTGAAACTCTTAGTGTTACACTTTTATTGAAGCTCTCAAGGAGACAAGTGGACACTATTTTATTACATTTATTTTGAATTAAGAGACACAAATCAGAAGAAACTTTCTTTAATTTGTGTTAATTCAGAATTAATCAACACAATAACTTCAGTATACTGTATTGATCATGGTTTATGCTGTTAAGGCATTGGTTATTATTATTATTATTATTATAACTTCATATAATGAATCAAACTGTAAGTCTATTCAAAAGAACTATGGCAAAGTTGAATTTTATGTCAAATTGTGCTTTTCAGATTTGTTTTAGAAGTGTTAAGACGCTAATCCAAGTATTTTACTACTGGAGACTATGTGTCTGTCTTTTTCCTAAACATTTCTTTCTGCTTCTGGCTTTTAACCTTGAATCTTGATAACAGCAAGTGAACTCCTTGACTTGTCTCTAACTCCCTTCGACTGTTCTTCTGAACCAATCGGAGAAGGACAAGTCACTGATCTCAGATCCTCTCTAAAAAGTTCCAAGCTTTGCTGGAACTTTTAGTTCCGGTGAGG
Source organism: Garcialebias charrua (assembly GCA_038048925.1). NCBI lineage: Eukaryota > Metazoa > Chordata > Actinopteri > Cyprinodontiformes > Rivulidae > Garcialebias > Garcialebias charrua. The sequence continues at coordinate 17,273 of JBBPBX010026413.1, read as the reverse complement.
AAGAGTTGGAAAAGACAGAGACCTGAAAAGCTCTCTGTCTTGTTAGCTGATTAGGTTTGGTCAAGAGCCAAAGACGGACTTATCAGCTGGAACTCATGGATGACTCCATGAAGTTCACAGAGCAAAAGCTCTTTAGTTCTTAATGAACTTTCTTGAGGAATGCTTTATTTTGAAAACTGACTAGGACGTGCCACTGTCTTTGACGAAGAAGGCAGGCGTCACGACACGTAGAGTCCATGAACACACCGAGGTACACCCGGACTTCATGGGCCCAGAACCTGTGAAGCTCAGACTGCTTCTGCAACTCTACCAACCGAGACGGAACGTCAAACAGGTAATAATAATAATAATAATAATTAATTCAATTTATAACGCACTTTTCATTACTGAAAATCTCAAAGTGCTACAGGGTGATTCTTTTTTTGGGGCAACATTCATGTCCGCATGTTTCTCTTACCCTGATTTTTTTCTAAAATGTGCCAAATATTTACAACAAAGTATTTTAATTATACACTTAGATGTTTGCCATCATTCAAATATAAATGAAATGCATTTAAAATATTATTTTGTACTTTACACACCTTTTTGGTGACATAGATGGTCAATTTTATTGTGTCCGCAGTGCAGTGTAAAATATTTCCTCAATAAGTTTAAACAATAAAATTAAATTAAAAAAGAAATTTCTTCAATAATTTGATTGACTGGACTAAACCTTATTTTATTATGAAACTGAATCTGTTGAAACTATTTTTTTTATTTGATATTTTCTTGATATTATACATGTCCCAGTAGTAACTTTCCACCCTGTTAGAATGTTTCCTTTTTGCCCTCAAAAGACTACAATTCCATAAAAGCCATTTACAAGAAGAAGACATCAACTGGTTTTGGAGGGAATTCAACCATGGAAAACAAGTTAAGCTTCATCTGTCACTCTCTCCTTACTTTTTTTAATCTTAAATATATTAAACCTGTATGCGTCAACCTTAAAGTTCCACCCTGTTAAGATAAATTGTGGGAAATGTTTATTTGGTAGAATTTAAAAAACAACATATTAGATTTAGTCATTAAAGGTTTGCTATTCTGTTGAAGGTTAGCTAGCTAAATGTTGACCACATAAAGAGCTACAGCTAGATTAGCTAAAAAAATTCCACCCTGTTATGTTCCACCCTGTTAGGTTTATGAACCAAACAAGGTGTAACAAGGACCTAACAGGGTGGAAATTCAGGTAAAACGTAATCACATATACATGTAATTATTACTTTACCTGTAATTATTATTTTATCCAGCCCTGAGCTTGACCATTATTAATTTCTTATTGCTAAACATGTCAGTGATGTAACAAAATATTTAAAACTTAAAATATTACTCTTTTTATTTTCAAAAGTCCTGAAGCCAAAATGTTGCCGCAAAAAAAGAATCACCCTACACATATATTGAATGCTACACACATTCATAAACCGGTGGCGGCAGACTACCATGCAAGGTGCTTTCCAGTCCTACCGGGAGCAACTCAGGGTTAAGTGTCTTGCCCAAGGACACAACGACACATGGTGTGGGTCCCGGGAGTCGAACCACCAACTTTCCGATCGGGAGACGACTGCCCTTACCACTACGCCACGGCCGCCCCAGGTACAGAGTTGCTGATGTTTCCTGGATCGTGCGTGGAGTCGAGCTGGTTTTCGTACGGAGAAGTGTCAGTTCTGGTTAAACTCAAAATAGATAACTTCCTCTTAAAATCTCTCCATTTTTCCTCCTATTTCTTTTTCCCTCTCAATTTAAGCTGGTAACTATATTTTTAAGCTAAAGAGCCACAGATAAAAAGTATATCATCCAATCATCATCTGACCTCCCATCACAATTTCTTGTTGACTCTGTTCCTGTGTCAAATAAGCACGAGATCCTGAACTGTTTCAATAAACATTTTGTTGCTTCTAGTTCATTATTTGACACAGTTACAAACGGAAAATCAGCCACTTTATCTAATAATCAAACTTCTACAAATCAAATCCCTCCTACAAGTCAACCATCTGTTAATCACACCTTCTCTTTTTCTCCGTTCTCAGTCAGTGAGGTAAATAAACTGTTAAATGATCTTGATCCTAAAAAATCTGCAGGTCCAGATGAACTTCCACCTTACTTCTTAAGGCTGGCTGCTCATATCATCACAGTCCCTGTGACCCACATCTTTAATCTGTCCATAAGCCAAAACACCATTCCGGATGCTTGGAAAACAGCCTTTGTTCTTCCTTTGCTGAAGGGAGGTGACCCCACCTCATTGAACAATTATCGACCGATCTCTAAACTCTGCATCTTAGCCAAGGTTCTAGAAAAACTGATAAACTCTCAGATCAAAAACTATCTGGACTCATTTAACATCTTACCTCTTCATCAATCTGGTTTCAGGAAAAAACACAGCACAACAACTGCTTCTCTGAAGGTTCTGAATGATGTTGTTGAAGCATTGGATGCTAAGGACTATTGTGCTGCACTTTTCTTAGACCTGTCTAAAGCTTTTGACACTGTGGATCATAACATCCTGTGTCATAAGCTCTCAGAAATCGGTTTCTCTGATCACACCATCGGTTGGTTTTCTAACTATCTTTCCAATCGGAGGCAATGTGTTCAACATAACGGTACTTTTTCCAGCTATTTAACAGTTAAAAATGGTGTACCACAAGGCTCAGTTTTAGGACCCACTCTCTTTACAATCTACATAGCTAATGTAGGTCACTGCATCCCTGATGCATCCTTACATTTCTATGCTGATGATACAGTTGTTTATTGCCGAGCTAAAACAGTAGCTAAGGCTTTCCAGTTACTGCAATCCGCTTTTGACATCATCCAGTCAGATTTGTTCCGTCTCAAACTTGTCCTAAATGCTGATAAAACAAAAGGGATGTTTTTTTCAAATAGGAAGGCGGTTCCAGCAGATCCTCCTCTGATTTTATCTTCAAATGGTGTACCTATCGAGTTTGTTGATTCCTATAAATATCTGGGTATCCTGATCGATTCACATCTCTCTTTTAAACTCCACGTGGAAAACCTAGTGAAGAAACTGAAAGTTAAACTGGGTTTCTTTTTCAGAAACAGATCATGTCTATCACTGAATGTTAGGAAACGCCTTGTATCTGTGACTTTCCTTCCCTCCATTGATTACGGTGACATTCTCTACATGAATGCTCCTACAAGCACCCTGCGGATGTTGGATGTTGTCTATCATGGTGCACTAAGATTCATAACTGGTTGTGATTATCGTACCCACCACTGCACCCTGTATTCACTGGTTAATTGGACATCATTAACCTCACGCAGACTCTTCCACTGGTACATTTTCATCTTCAAATCACTTCTTGGTCTGCTGCCCTCATACATCTCCTCCTACATGTCTTTGCGTGAGTGCAGCTACAGCGTGCGCTCTCAGGACATGATTACCTGCAGTGTTCCGTCAGTGAGGACTGAACTTGGAAAAAGGGCCTTCTCCTACTCCGCTCCTGCTTCATGGAATATCTTACAAAAAGATCTGAAGCTCTCGACCTTGACTTCTCTATATGGTTTTCAGAATCTGTTGGAATCCTGGCAAAAACCAATGCAGATTTGTTCCTGTCTTTGATTTTATACGTCTACCTGTTTTGCTAGTTTTTTGCTAGTTTTTTGCTACTTTGTTAAAAGGAGGAGTGTGTATGTATGTATATATATATATATATATATGTATATATATGTATGTATATGTATATATATATATATATATATATGTATGTGTGTATGTGTGTGTATGTATGTGTATATATGTATATATATATATATGTATATATTATATATATATGTATATATATATATATATATATATATATATATGTTATATATATATTATATATATGTATATATATATATTTTTTTTTCTCTCTCTTTTGTTTTCTATTGTTTATTGTTTGATTGTTTATTGTTTAAGGAAATTCTACCATTACTGTTCATTGTTCTTTAGTTTTAGCAGGTCGCTTTCGTAAATGAGCCCATGAGGTTCAAAAGATTTACCTGACTAAATAAAGGTTGAATGAATGAATGAATGAATATGTCATCCTGTACTGTCTGTTGTGTTACAATCAAGTTTGCTGACGTGTTAAACTGCAAGAAATTGAAATCAGTCAATCTGTCACGTTTCACGCCTGTTAGATCAGTTTTTCTGTCACTCTGTGCATCGCTTGGTGTATCTGGCTCCTTTTCTGTCTTTTCTGTCGTGTGGTTTGTTTTCAGTTTGTCTCTGCTGCATGTGGGTTTAGGTTTGTCTTCACCTTCGAACCGGTTTGTCTACACCGCAGCTCTGATTAGGTTCGATCAGCTGCACCTGTTGCTGCACTCTTTATAAACCAGACTCTCACACCAGCTCTCTGCCAGATAGTTGAACACAGTCATCTGTAAGTAAATATCACGCGCTCTTTCCTGTCCTATTTCCTGGTTCACGTATCCTCGCCTCTTTGATCTCCTGGTTTTCTGACGCCTCGCCTGCCCGACTTTTCGCCTCCTGCTTCTCCTCCTCGGACTGACGCCCATCGGATTTATGCTTTTGACCTTCGCCTGCCTCACCACGTCTCTTTGCCTTCTCCTGTTTGGATCTACGCTCTTCTGCTTCCCGGCTGTCGACCCTCGCTTGTGGGAATCCCCACTACGTCACTGGATTACGTCACGGACCCTCGCTGCGGCTGGCTGTTCCCCCCTCACCGGCTACAGCCCCTCCTGCAGCGGACCTGCTGCTGGACTGTCTCCACTCACTGAGAACCCCCTTCCATCTGTGAGACGGTTAGTGACTGCATCTCATTGACTGTCAAGTTTCCTGTTTCCATCAGCCTGATCACTAAACCGTTCTCCTCCATTCTGCAGACTTGTTCCAGCCTGTGGGTTCCCTCTCGACACCAGAGCAGCAGAGCCAGCCTGAATATTAATAAAAATTGTTAAACTGTTTATCTGTTGTGGTGATTTTGGTCCAGCCATTTGGGGGTTCGTTACACAATCAAGTGTAATGGTGTTAATTTTAGTTGATTTGTTTTAAATAAAAGGTAGTGTCTTCTGGCATACCGACTAAAGTCAACGTTTCCATTGTCACTTAATAGCTTTATGGTTCCATCAATCATAAATGATCACAGAAATATTGGGTAGACCTGAAAAAGAAAAGAATCCGTGAAATACTATTCAATCTGAATAAGTAGATAATTAAGGTAAAGGGTGTCAGTTTAATACTGACCCCCTAAATATCCTCCATTACCATGTTGTGGATAGAGAGAGAAATGGAGTAGGGGTGGTCCTGAAGGAGGAGTTGGCAAAGAATGTAGTAGAGGTGAAGAGAGTGTCCGATAGGGTGATGTGCCTGAAGGTAGAAGTATGGTCTGATACTAACAGTCAGTGGTTATGCCCCACAGGTTGGATGTGATGGGGAGGAGAAAGATACATCTTGGAAAGGTCAAAAGTCAAGTCAAAGTCAACTTTATTGTCAGAACTACAATATGTACAGGACATACAAAGGATTGAAATTGCGTTTCTCTCAGTCCCTCGGTGCAACAGTAACCATTTAAACACTAAAACACTCTGATCTGGATGAAGTGATAGAGAGCATTCCCAGGGAGGAAAGAGTGGTGATCGGAGCAGACCTGAATGGACATGTTGGTGAAGGAAACAGAGGGGATGAGGAAGTGATGGGTAGGTTTGGTGTCAAGGAAAGAAACCAGGAAGGACAGATGGTGGTGGATTTTGCCAAGAGAATGGAAATGGCTATAGTCAATACCTATTTCCAAAAGAGGGAGGAACATAGAGTGACCTATAAGAGTGGAGGAAGGAGTACACAGGTCGACTACATTCTGTGTAGAAGAGGAAACCTGAGGAGATTGGAGACTGTAAGGTTGTGGCAGGGGAGAGTGTGGCCAGACAGCATCGGATGGTTGTGTGTAGAATGACTGTTGTTGTGAAGAAGAGAAAAAGAGTAAAACCAGAGAAGAAGACCAAATAGTGGAAGCTGACGAAGGAAGAATACTGTGAGAAATTCAGAGACGAGCTGTTAAAGGCTCTGGGTGGTAAGAAAGAGCTTCCAAATGTCTGGGCTACTACAGCAATTAGAGAGACAGGTAGGAAGGTACTTGGTGTGTCATCTGGACAGAGAATGGATGATAAGGAAACCTGGTGGTGGAATAGTGAAGTGCAGGACACCATTCAAAGAAAGAGATTAGCCAAGAAGAAATATGACAGTGAGAGGACTGAAGAGAGGAGACAGGAATATAAGGAGATGGGACATAGAGCAAAGAGGGAAGTAGCTAAGGCAAAGCAGAGGGCGTACAATGAGTTGTATGGGAGACTGGACACTAAAGAGGGCGAGAAGGACTTGTACCGATTGGCAAGACAGAGGGATCAGGCTGGAAAGGATGTGCAGCAGGTTAGGCTTATTAAAGATGGGAATGGTAATGTTCTAACAAGTGAGGAGAGTGTGATGGAAGATGGAAGGATTACTTTGAGGAGCTAATGAATGAAGAGAATGAAAGAGAAACAAGAGTAGAGGTCATAGAAACTGTGGACCAGGAAGTGGGAAAGATTAGTCAGGTGAAGTCCGGAAATCTCCAAAAATAATGAAGAAGGGGAACGCAGTGGGACCTGATGACATACCAGTGGATGTTTGGAAATGTCTTGGAGAGATGGCAGTGAGGTTTTTGACTCAAATATTTAATGGCATATTTGAGGGTGAGAAAATGCCTGAGGAATGGGGAAGAAGTCTGCTGGTGCCCATTTTTAAGAACAAGGGTGATGTACAGAGTTGTAGCAACTACAGGGAAATTAAGTTGATGAGCCACACAATGAAGATCTGGGAGAGAGTTGTGGAAGCAAGACTTAGACAAGAGGTGACTATCTGTGAGCAGCAGTATGGTTTCATGCCAAGAAAGAGCACCACAAATGCCATCTTTGCTTTGAGAATGTTGATAGAGAAGTACAGAGAGGGTCAGAAAGAACTCCATTGTGTCTTTGTGGATTTAGAAAAAGCATATGACAGGGTGCTGAGGGAGGAGGTGTGGTATTGCATGAGGAAATCTGGAGTGGCAGAAAAGTATGTTAGACTGGTACAGGACATGTATGAGGACAGCAGGACAGTGGTGAGATGTGCTGTAGGAGTGACAGATAGCTTCAAGGTGGAGGTGGGATTGCATCAAGGATCGGCTCTGAGCCCCTTCTTGTTTGCTCTGGTGATGGACCGACTAACAGATGAGGTCAGGCAGGAATCCCCATGGACTATGATGTTTGCAGATGACATTGTGATCTGTGGTGAGAACAAGGAACAGGTGGAAGAGAACTTGGAGAGGTGGAGGTATTCACTTGAAAGAAGAGGAATGAAAGTCAGCCGTAGTAAGACAGAGTACATGTGTGTGAATGAGAGGGAGGCCAGTGGAACAGTGAGGCTACAAGGAGCAGAGGTCACAAAGGTGCAGGACTTCAAGTACTTGGGGTCCACTGTCCAGGAAAATGGGGAATGTGGTAAAGAGGTGAAAAAGAGAGTCCAGGCAGGATGGAGTGGATGGAGAAAAGTTTCAGGAGTGATTTGTGACAAAAAGGTGTCAGCAAAGGTCAAAGGAAAAGTTTACAAGACAGTGGTGAGACCAGCTATGTTGTATGGTCTGGAGACAGAGACATTGACAAAAAGACAGGAGAAATAACTGGAAATGGCAGAAATGAAGATGTTGAGGTTCTCCTTAGGAGTGACAAGGATGAATGAGATTAGAAATGAGATCATCAGAGGTACAGCACATGTTGAACAACTGTGAGATAAAGTTAGTGAGGCCAGACTGAGATGGTTTGGACATGTCCAGAGGAGGGACATTGGGTATATTGGTAGAAGGATGATAGAAATGCAGCTGCCAAGAAAAAGACAAAGAGGAGATATATGGATGCAGTTAGAGAGGACATGAAGGTAGTTGGAGTGAGGACAGAGGATGCAGAGGACAGAGTGAGGTGAAGGAGGATGACTCGCTGTGGCAACCCCTGAAAAGGGAAAAGCCGAAAGAAGAAGAAGAAGAAGTGAATTAGACCAACAAAGACTTTGACAGGTCCCTGTTATCAATGTGTGAAGTGTGGTTTTTGTCAATTTACATACATAACATACATACAATTTACATACATTACATACAATTTACATACTCCCACGCCGGAGCTCTACAGCATGGATTTGGAAGACAGTGCTCGGGTCGAATGGGGGGACAGCCCGGACATGGCGGCTCCCGTCGGGGACTCGACAGCCGAATTTGACACTCGAGGCATGATGAATGCGGATGAGATCTCGCTAACAGCCTCAGGTGAAATTTCTGGCGATGAAGCCGACAACGAGTATGAAGGAGAGGAGGAGGACCTCTCACAGAACCCGGCGCCAGTGCTGCCGGAGACAGACACTTCGATCCCCACTCTGTTTGACTTGTGTCGCAGAGCGGAGGACGCGTTGCAGATCCCTTGGCCGGAACCTCCACCTCGTCAACAGGTCACGAGGTTGGCAGGGAATTATTTTTATGCCAAGCAGCAGTCGACAACAAGGCACAGGATGCCCATCTTCCTTGATTTCCTCACGGAGCTTACTTGCACCTGGTGCTCCCGCTCTCCCAGTTCCTCGACATGGCTGGAATGGAAGCAGCAGGAATGGCCAACGTGCCACAGATGGAGGACACGCTGGCATCTCACCTGACCTCCAGATCTTCTGGAACAAAGCCGACTTTACCCAGCAGAGCCTGTCGAGCTTCAGCTGCATAGCTCGAGAAGTGTTACAGAGCTCAGGGCCTCGCGGCACGTGCGATGAACGCATCTGCCATGATGCAGGCGTACCTGGCAGAAAAGCTACAAGAGCTCCAGGTGACAACAGACAAGCAGGCTGCAACTGAGGTGCTGGAAGAAGCCCGTAGGGCCACTGACTTTGTGCTCCGCATGATGGGGACAGCAGCCATTGCACAAGGGAGGTGTATGGCTGAGGTGGTCATTGCCCAGCGTCATTTGTGGATGACCCTGACGGACCTTCCGGAAGGTCAGCGGGTCCCTTTTCTGCACCACTCGATCGAGCCGACGGGACTCTTCGGGAGAGCCCTGGACCGGATCCAGACCAGGCTGGAGCAGAGGCGCAAGCAGGCTGAGGCCCTCGGAGGGCATGCCAAGGAGAGCTTTTGCCCCCCCCCTCCCCAAGGGAGACAAGCGGGAGCAGACCCATGCAACCTCGACACTCAGCCACACGTCGTCCACCGCAGAAGAGGCCAGCGTACGACGGGGATTATTGGCAGAGACCCCCAGCGGGTCCACCTCAGGCCGGTCAGTCCTGGAGTAGGAACAGATTTGTCCCTCGCCAGGCGGTCCAACCGAGGACTTCCTCGGCGAACCGTGATGGACGACAGAAGCGAGCCTGATGAAGCAGGCCCTCTGCACAGTTTTGCTGGCTCGTCCGCTGAAGGGGTACGGGAGCCTAATTTTATATGCCCAGACTTTATTTGTAAGAGACTACAAAAAGCTGGTGACTTTACTGTATGCACAAAACATGAATGTTCTGATGTATGTGAAATAAAGACAAAAGATTGTTGCACAAAACACAAAATAAAATTCCAAAGGAACAGTTTTGCCCTGTTTCTTGACTCAAAAAAAGAGAGTGATGAACAACAACAACACAGCACCCCTTTGAAAACAATCGCTGTGAAGGGAGGGGGCTGCCACCCTCCCTCCCTCGCGGTGCACGTGGTGCCAGGTCAGAACAATGAACCCCAGCAGGATGTCCCAGGATTGTCTGCAGCAGACAGACCTCACAGCGTCCGCAAGCAGGTAAACCGGCTCACACAAGGCCGGATGAGGGGGGTCACACACTCACCCCCTGCACAGCTGGAACTCGGGGGGCCGAGAATACACAAGTTCCCCAAGCTCGTAGCACGTCCGCATGCCCGGAGGGCGTGCAGACTGAACACAGTGACCATGACAACGTACTGTCATGGCCCCCGACTGCATTTCAGTGGATGACCGCTCTGAGCCACGGGGACGCTGCAACCGAAGCCTGCGAGCCCGGGCCGTGCACACATGCTAACAGAGGACACAACAATAATGCTGCAGAAGTTGTAAATAAATGTTGTTACAACACAAGAAATGCACCTGGGCCGACTCAGATAATTCTTCCTCGGGCCCGAGAAAGCCTGGGCCTAGTGAAATTGTCCAGGTTTGTAGGTGCTGAGCAGAAAAATAATAATTGTACAGCCTTAGGCCCTCAAATCGGAACTGGCTTCCCAACCTGTAAAACCAGCTGGCCGTACGCGACCAGTGGACCTGCAATGTGTGACCAAGCTCAACGCACTAGCCCAACTGTGCCTTTAAATAACGTCCCCTCATCGGGAGGTTTTCAGCTCCGTCATAATATTGCAAAAAAGCACCCAGATTACCGTATTTCTGGACGTATGGGTCACCACCACCTTGGTCAAAACTTGTCCTTAGGGGAAGCGTGCCTGATACAGCTCCCTGGAATCAAAGCCAGCTCCAGAGCAGTGGCGGAGCCGGAGGCTTGTGAACCAGATCCAGCCACAGAGCGGCCTGGAATCCGGAGGTCTGTTCGCATACAAAACCTGCACGCCCTATGTGCCGTGCCTCTCACTAAACGAAGCAAAAGCAGACGTTCTGGCTCACGGCTGACCAGCAGAGGCAATGCATTGCACCTCTCCTCCCAGCACCCCCAGTTCGGGTGACGCGGGAGCACACATACAGGAGGGACCTCTCCCTAATATTGTTGGCCCCCAGGGGGCCACAGGGCCCATGGCCCTCGGAGGTGTACTTAATTCTGATACACGGACAACTGTTCCCCTTCAGGGGCCTGCTGTCTCAACCACACGAGCAGCCTCTCTACTTACGCCCAGGACTGTGGCAAATTTCAGCTTGGTTGCTGAGAGGAGCAAACTGATGGCCTCAGGCCTCCCCAGCAACGTGGTAAACACAATCCAGGGAGCGAGAGCAATGTCAACACAGACTCTATGCTCATAAATGGTGTGTTTTTGAAGCTTGGTGCATGGAAAGGAATATTGTCCCTTATTCCTGTGACCTGGTCCAGCTTCTTACCTTTCTACAGGACCTGCTGGAGAAAGGCCGCTCTTTTTCCACAATTAAGGTGTTTTTATCAGCCATCTCGGCATGCCACGAAGGCTGGGGGGAAAGACACCCGGTGCACACCCTCTCATGATACGGTTCATGAAGGGCATATTGAGGAAGAGACCCCCCAGCAGGACTTTGACCCCTGATTGGGACCTCCAGTTAGTCCTGAATGCTCTCTGTGAGCCCCTATTTGAACCTTTAAGCGACATTAAGATAGATTTGCTATCTTATAAAACCGCTCTACTCTTGGCTCTTTGCTCAGCTAAACGTGTGGATGACCTCCACGCTCTGTCGGTGCACCCAGTGTGTACAAAGTTTGTCCCTAACTGGTCAAAAATCCCCCTACGACCTAACCCTACATATGTCCCAAAGGTTCTAACTTTGAATCCCAGAAGTATGGACTTTGAACTCTCTTCTTTTCCTCCTGTTCCCGTCCTCACTGAGGAACAGAGGAGGCTGAGAGCACTCTGCCCCGTTAGGGCCCTGGGTGCTTACATTGAAAGAACAGCTGATTGGAGGAAAACAAACCAACTGTTTGTATGTTTTGCCATCCCGGCTACTGGTAGGGCCCTGTCAAAGCAGCACCTCTCACACTGGGTGACTGAGGCCATTAAAAGGGCGTACAGTAGCAAAGGTCAACAGGTGCCCTCTGGGGTACGTGCCCACTCCACTCGGGGCTTGGCCGCCTCATGGTCACTGTTCAAGGGTGTATCAGTTGTAGACATCTGTGCAGCTGCAAACTGGAGCTCAACGAACTTGTTTGCAAAACATTACAGTTTGGACGTTATAGCATGTGATGTCACTCAGGCTGTCCTCTCTAACACACAAACCGTGTTTCCATCTATTTTCAATTCGAATTTTGAGCGAATTTTTGAAATTTTGCATAAATGTAAATAAAAATTAATGCAAATCAGAAGTATTTCCATCAACTGGCTTGAAGCGCATCCACCAGGCTACGCAAAGCGGCATTACGTCTTAATAGTTCCAGAAACTCGCCTTAAGCGCAGGGGTGACAGGGCTTTCTCTGTAGCAGGCCCAAGGCTCTGGAACGAGTTACCGCTGCTCATCAAACAGGCCCCCTCCCTCTCGGTTTTCAAATCCCGGTTAAAAACTCACTACTACTCCATTGCTTTCAATGCCAGCTGATTTGTATTGGATCGTTTTATTTATGATCTGCAATGTTTTTATGTTTTTCGTGTTGTACTTCATTGTCTGTGTTGCCTGTTGCGTGTTTGTTTGTCCAGCACTTTGTGTGGACTTGTTCCTGTTTAAAGTGCTTTATAAATAAAATGGTATGGTATGGTATGGTATGGTACGTCAGACGTCAGCGTCATTACATCAGATGTCAGCGTTACGCATGTCTACAGTAAGCAGGAAGTAGCGGTTGAAAACAGGACCCGACCACACATCTCGGCAAAATGGAGAGAATATTTCAGGTATGTGTTGCTATCGGGCAAGTTGTATTTATTCTGTCATGCCAACTAGTTTTAGCGATGTTACATGTTGTCCGGAGACGAAGTCACGTGACGTAAATGTTCGCTACGGCAGAACTGAGTCGGCAAATCTGTTTCCATCTCTCGTTTTGCGCATCGGCTCTGATTCGAAAAACCCAAAAACCACCTCAAGCGAGCGTATCAACTTTTTTGAGAATTAGAGGAAGTTAATTCGAATTGTGCCGTTTCCATTCAGCTTTTCTGATGCAATACTTCAAAATGCGCATCAAGAAACCTTGATGGAAACACAGCTACAGTAGTGAGCGGCCGAGAGATGCCTAATGTATAAAGGCAGAAGTTCTCACAAGCATGCATTTTACTGAGCATTTCAAGGGCGTGAATGAATTATGTTCCCATAGCAATAGTGTTGCATTGAGTGACCTGACTGATAAAGGGAACTGAAAGTTATGCACCATAACTCATGCTCCCTGAAGGAAGGGAACGAGGTGCAACACAGTTGGCCCTTTTCAATGCTGAAGCTCGGTGAAGTGCACTTGGAGACCGTTCGGATGGGCGCCCGCGTTTTAAGTACACGCTGACGCCCCCTGCCGTAAAGGAGTGAATGTATTCCTTCAGGTAATCACGCGGGGCGCAATTCCCATAGCAATAGTGTTGCACCTCGTTCTCTTCCTTCAGGGAACATGAGTTATGGTGCATAACTTTCAGTTTGCACACATGCATTTTCTTCTCTGCTGAGTCAGCATTCACAGTAATATTATTTTTGCTTTTTCTTTCTACCGGTATATGTTGTTTGCAATTTAACTACTTCTGCATATGTTGTGCTTTTTTTAGCTGTTCATATATTAAAACATTCAACTCTTTCAGAAGATGTGTGATTGCACTTTTAGTTAATGTAGCTTTTATACTTTTCAAAATATTTAACTTTATTTACAAAATGTTCCTCATAGAAATTTGTTATCTCGCAAAGACCTATAAAAAGCATTACTCTCTTTGAAATTTGCTTCAGCATATGTATGAAACTTTTTGATTTTAGTTAACTTTTTGATACTTTTAGCTACAATTATGCAACTTTTAACTTTCCATATGGACATAAATAATCTGTTTGAAGAGTTTCAGTCAGGGTTTAGAGCTCATCATAGCACTGAATCTGCTCTGGTGAACGTTACTAATGATATTCTCATGGCCTCTGACAAAGGACTTGTGTCTATAATGGTCCTGTTAGACCTCAATGCTGCATCTGATACAGTTGATCAAAATATTTTACTACAGAGGCTTGAATATGATATTGGGATTACAGGAACAGCTCTAAAATGGTTTAAATATTATTTATTTGATAGATTCCAGTTTGTAAATGTAAATAATGAATGCACTACTGTATACATACACCAAAGTCGTGGAGTTCCTCAGGGTTCAGTGCTTGGACTAATACTCTTTACTTTATACTGCATATGATTCCTTTAAGTAAACACCTCCAGGAGCAGCTCTCTGCTCCACACACAGAGGGTTGTGGTAGCTCTGTTTTTTGGTAGTCTGTGGTTGTGTCATGAAGGGCATCAGGCATAAAAAAACAATTGCCAAGTCTTTGTGTGAGTTAGTTCACTGTGGTGATCCCTAAGGAAGGGAGCAGCTGAAAGAAGACAAAGAAGTAGAAGAAGAAGTTATTGGATTCAAGGATTCAAATAATTTTTTTATTGTCATACCAGCTCACATTTGCATGTTTATATGAAATTTTAACTCAGGTCCCAGATCAAAAAGCTTACCAATTAACAAATAAATAAATACAAAAGTGCAGCTCAAGTTCAGCAGTCTGACAGCTGCAGGGAAGAAACTGTTTCTGAGCCTGGTGGTCTTCCTCTGAATGCGCCTCAGCCAGATAGTAAATACTGTTTTGCTTTTTAAATGTCTAATGACTACTCTAATGTTCAAAATAATGGTACTTCTTCCAGCTATTTAACTGTCAATAATGGTGTACCACAAGGCTCAGTCTTAGGTCCCACCCTCTTCACAATCTACATAACTATAGCTGATCATCCTTTAATTTTTATGCAGACAACACAGTTGTTTATTGTCGAGCTAAAACAGTCGCTATCATGTTCCAGCTTTTGCAGTCTGTATTTGACATCATCCAGACAGATTTGTTCCATCTCAAACTAAATGCTGATAAAACTAAAGGGATGTTATTTTCAAACAGGAACTTACCATACCATACCATACCATTTTATTTATAAAACACTTACAACAGCGACAAGGCCAACCAAAGTGCTGTACAAACAAACAAACAAACAAACAAACAAACAAACAAACAAACAAACAAACAAACAAACAAACAAACAAACAAACAAACAAACAACAGGCAACACATAGGCAACATACAAAATGAAGTAAAAACAGAATATAGACATAAAGTCATTGTAGACCAAACAAACACAGATCATCAGGTGTTGGTACCCGTCTTTCCTTCTATCTTATCTACAAACGTTGTTTCTTTTGAGTTTGTAAGTTTGATTCTTACAAATACTTGGGAATTGTGGTTGATGCACATCTCTCTTTTAAGCCTCATGTCAAAAACTTGGTAAAGAAATTGAAAGTAAATCTATTTTTCTTTTTCAGAAATACATTCTGTCTAACTGGGAATGCTAGGAAACACCTTGTAACTGCTTCTTTCCTTCTGTCAATTGTGTCATTATTGAATGTTCCTTGCAGATGTTGGATGCTGTCTATCACGATGCGCTAAGTTACATAATTGGCTGCACCATATGCCATCACTGCACTCTGTATTCATTGGTCAACTGGTTATCATCACACAAGTACATTTTCATCTTTAAATCACTTCTTGGTTTGCTGCCTTCATATATCTCCTCCTACGTGTAACATTGTCATTGTAGCTGCAGCATGTGCTGACATAATTATTTGCAGTATCCCATCAGCGTGGACTGAACATGGCAAAAGTGCCTTCTCTTACTCTGCTCCTATAATCTGGAACACCTTGCACAAATACTGTATCTCTTGACTTTGACCTCTCTAAGGGATTTCAAACAACTGTTAAGTTCATGACAAAAACCAGCACAAACCTGTTCCTGTTTTTAGTATCTTACACTGTTTTATAATGTAGCATGTTTTTTTATTTTGTTTTATATACTTTTCATTTTATATGCTTTCACATTAATCTTTATTTTTGCATTTACGTAATTTGTTTAAAACAGCTCTGCATATGAGTCCTCATGACTCAATGAGACTAACCTGTATAAATAAATATGTAGGGATGGCACCATATAGTGGGCATCTCTTGTCTGTGCACCCTTGTGTCGCCTCATTTGTTTAGAGACTGATTTCCTCCTTGTGTTCCCAGGTGTTTGTATTTACGTCCTGTCTTGTCTGTGTGTGTATATAGTCTGTCTGAGAGTCTTGTCCTTTGTCGTGTCGTCGTTGGGTATATCCTGTCCTGTCTGATCCTGCCAGTCTTATTCCTGTTCCTTGGTTTTTGTGAGTTTGCTACCACGCCAGCCCTTTGATTTATTATTATTCAAGAGTATTTATTTTTATAATCCTGGAGTCCTGACTCTTGCCTGCAATACTGGGTTCTATCCTGCCTGGACCTGCCTGAAACCCTGACAGAACGACACAACCAATATGAACCCAGCAGGCAAGCAGTTTCTGTCCGCCAGACTTCCTTATGAGGATTATTCTCGCCTCTGTGACACCGTCCGGAGGTATGTGGACTCGGCCACCTCCCATAATTTGTGGGAGAGATGGGTGGCCACAAGAGCCATGTTAAACAAACATTGTTGCCTTCCTGGACTTATTGACTCTCCGGGTATGGAGGATTTTCTGGACGAGGTGCTGGAGGAGGAGCGTTTACTGGAGCCGCTCCTCCCACTGTATGCTGTCCGTCCCAGTCCTCTGCCAAGAATTCACCCCTCTGTTTTTGTACCTGTCCCACTTTCCCCGATCCTGGCAGCTGTAGCCCCTGTGGTCGCCACCGGGCCTGCCACAGTCCCCATAAATTTTCCACCTCCTACAGCCTCTGAGTGTTTTACGCAGTACGAGGATCCAGTCAGTCCAGCCTCCACCAGTCCAGTCTGTCCAACCTCCACCAGTCCAGTCCACTCAGCATCCACCAGTCCAGCCTGTCCAGCCAAGAACCTGCAGGTCACCCAGAACCTACAGTAATACTAGAACAGTGGCGGTTCTAGACCAGTTGTACTGGTGGGGCCAAGCTGGGGCCAGAGGTTTTGTCAGAGGGGCACGTTAAATCTCGGAGAAAAAAGTGACTTTATGACTATAAAGACATCTTTATGACTATAGGCAGTAATGTAATACAAACATTAGTGCAAATATGAGAAGTAGTGCAAACTGAATGAGCACATGACCGAGAGTTTAGTGAATAACCCGTTCTGATGACACAAAAAGTAAAGGTTCTGTCTAGATAAGCCAGAAAAATGCACGGTCCATCACTGTGCTCCACATCAGCACCCCGGGGGGGGGGGCAAACCTCAAGGCCCCCAAATAACCAATGATGACACAGATTCGAAATCTTACTTGACTCTTTTATTTTTTTAAAGCAGTGATTAAAAAAAAAAAGTCACATTTTACATACAAGACATTAACCATTGAAACTAAAGAAAATGGTTAAAAAAAATCAAATGAGAAAAATAAGAAACATTTTACAGACAGTATTTGTAATCACAGCAACTGAATTCTGCG
>JBBPBX010026412.1:19080-38127 GCA_038048925.1 Garcialebias charrua | reverse complement strand
ATCTGTTTTATGTTGCTGCTGATCTGTTTCATATTGCTACTGATCTGTTTTATGTTGCTGCTGATCTGTTTCATATTGCTGCTGATCTGTTTCATATTGCTGCTGATCTGTTTCATATTGCTGCTGATCTGTTTCATGTTGCTGCTATGTTTCATGTTGCTTTGTTCATGCGTGCTCATCTGCTCACACAGACTCATGTTCATGCAGCTGTTCAACGTAAAGTTTTTATGATATTAGTGCTTAGTGTATTTTTAGTTGATGTTTTTCTAAGTTCATATCTGAGATGTTATTACGGTTTTTCTTTTACATTTTATTTTTGGATGTAACTGGGACCCTGTGTACATAATCTCGTTCCACCATATGTACCACATGAGATGCGAATGACAAATTTCTCTGACTTGGCAATTCTTTATACTCGGATGCCCTTCCTGACACAACCACAGACCACCAAGTTACCACAGTTCGTTGTGTTGTGCATAGAGCTGCTATCTAGGTCAGTGTTTTTCAACCATTTTTGAGCCAAGGCACAGTGTTTTCATTGAAATAAATCCCGAAGCACACCACCAACCAAAATTGTAAACATAGATACACTGTATCTGCCTATATTAAATATATAGTCATTCTTATCAAAGTGTCTTGAATAGGAATGAAATAAACACAAAAATGTATTTTTATCATATTTTATATTTCTTATTTCAAATTGCACTTAACATGTCTTCAAAAATACACCCGAACAGTACCACAACAATGTGGTCTTAAATTTAAAGAGGTTGTAGAAAGGGGGGGGGGCTTTTTTGATAATTTCCAAGGCACACCTGACGATCACTCGCAGCACACTAGTGTATCTAGGCACAGTGGTTGAAAAACACTGATCTAGGGTGCCCGTGGGTGCAGATGGTGGGGGTTAAGGGCTTGCTCAAGGGTCCAGGATGGAGGCAGGTGTTGATGCTTCACTCTTCCCACTCACATTTTATTATATGGTCAGTCTAAGGCTAAAACCAACGCCCTTCTGATCACAGGCTTGCCTTCTCTAACCTCTGCACCACCACTCCATAGTTTTTGCTAATTTTATTTATTCCTTCCTTCATTCATTTATTCATTTGCTAGTTTGCTTGTTTATATGTGTGTGTGTGTGTGTGTGCGTGCGTGCTTGCTTGCGTGCGTGCGTGTGTGTGTGGCGGGGGGGGGGGTTCAATTTTTGTTTTTCCAAAATTGGGGGATTCAGACCCAAGGACACTGACTTGTCACGTTTCTTTGGAGACAGTTGTATAGACTGGAGGAAATGAAACTGACATCTTTCCTGAAATAGCACGTTTCTTAAATGATCCTCTTGATGTGTAGCTGCCTGCTGAAACCACTGAAGTTCCAGAGAGGACACAGCATGGGGCGGTGGCTGGAGCCCCAACAAATCCTGCAGGAGAGGTTGCAACCAGCAGCTCTGACACCAGGTTACCTTTAACTTGTACTTTAGTGATGCTATTGTCTTCTGCAACAACACACTGATAAATTATCCAAACTTATGCAAAATAATGTTGGGATATAATATTTACTCTATTTTTGTCACTGAACATGTCGACTATTTAGGTAAAACCACATGAGTTGAGATCTTACTCATTGTAGTGCTAATTGCTAATACAGTACTGTACTAATGTTAAGAAGTGATTTTTGATCTCTTAACAGTGGGCAGTCTGCAGCAGGGGCCCTCAGTCTGTCCTCCTCTTCAACACTCGTGGAGATCCTTGAGGCCATCAAACATTCCACGTAAGACTTTTGTGTTGTGTTACTGTAGCACCGCAGTGAGTCAGGACAAGTGCAAACTTAATATTTAATTGGCTGCAACTCTGTCATTTCTCATTACAACCTTGATTTAAAACTCTGGCTTGAAAGCTAGCATTCCTTTTTATTTAAGTTGCTGTGTGGACATCATTTACAAAAGTGCACTTTCAGACAAATGCTTGGTTTTCTTTCTCACTTGGATTACAGGGATGGTGTGCAGCTGCTCCCAGAACAGAAGGGCTTACCACTGAACTGCTTCATCAGTGCAGAGGTGGTTCATTGGCTGGTCATAAATGTAGAGGGCATAGCTACACAAGGAATTGCTGTGGATATCATGCAGGTAGAAGCTGTGTTTACGTAAGCTTCATTTGATAAGTACGAAGAAAGCTCTCACGCATGTTTCATGAAGTGTCACTACAGTCTAGCTACTGGCATTTGAGTTTCATATGAACTTTTGGCTGCAGATGCTTGTGAATTCAAAATTAGAAACAACAAAACAAATGATATGTTCTTCAAAAATTAAGATTGAATGATTAATGAATGACTTTGCTGAATTCTGAAACAAATTTAAGTTAAGACAAAAACAAGCTAAAACAAGCAGCAAGAAAGCTTAAAGACCGTGTAAAGTGAATTTCAACATTTTCTTCAATAAACATTATAAATGTCATAATTGTAATCTTGTAAATGAGTAAAAAGTCTCAAAATTGTAGCTCAATTAATTTTGGAGTTATAGAGCAAACTGTGTATAAACATATTTCTGTTTCAGGATTTTTTAGGCGTGTTTTAAATGTGACCGCGTTTCGTCACGCGGTCCTCATTAGTATAGCCCCACCCCCTGCAGCTCCAGCCGTATAAATTCGCCTCGGTGGAGCCGTTCACTCGCGAATCGCAGATAGCATCAGATAGCAATAGCATAGATATTTTGTTCATTGTTAGCTAGCTAATCAATTATGCCTCGTTCGTGCATCTTCCCTGGATGTCGCAATGGTCAGGGCACCCGTACAAATCATAACATGTTTTTATACCGCGTGGTTTTATACTGAGTATCTGTAATGCCTGGATAGGTCAATGGATAAAGCGCTTGCCTTCCGTCCCAAACCCCACGGGTTCAAATCCCGCATGGTACAACTCTTTTTTTTTTTTTTATTCATTCCAGATTAAAAACACACAAGAAAACTATTTACAAAAACAGCGTAACTCTTGGAAAAAGTAGCTGCTGTTACAGACAGAACTCAGATAAAAACAGAGCAGGTTTACTGGCTCTGCTGTCTGCCTCTCCACAGTCAGCTCAGGAGCAGGACACGAGCGCAGCTGCGCTGAAACCACGCCCACGCACTGACACGCCCCCAGCGTTCCAGGGCAAGGCAAAATCATGTTTTTTCATGATTTTTGAGACTTAATTTTATAAGGTAAACAATGTTTTTAATCAGTCAGATTTAAATGGGTGATTAATAACACATATTTATGCCATGTGACAAACTAAAAACACACATTTAATTTCACTTTACACGGTCTTTAAAGAAGCAGAATGGAAGCTAAAATGACCAGAACAAGAGCAAAACTGAGCATGACAGCAGCTTAAACCAGTTCAACTCAAGCCAAAACAGTGGGGTGGCTGTGGATCAGTGGTTACAGTGGTTGTCCTTCAATGAGTCAGAGTTCCTGTTCCATCAGTATGCAATCACATATGTCTTGTAAATGAGTTCCAGAGGCTCAATGGGATTCACCTGTATAAATGAAGGTTGAATGAGTGTGGAGGTTTCCCAGGACAAGACATGTACCCTTCATTGCCTCTGATATTCTGACGTATGTGGATAGTTAAAACAAGATTAAATTGAGTAAAACAAATTGTAAAACCTGTACAACAGCAGACAAGGTAATGCAATACAAAAGCTGAAGCTGGTAAAATAGAATCTAAAAATAAATATATATAATATATATACAAAACAATCAAAAACAATGTTACTGTTACAAAGAACATAAGGTCGTTGTTGTTATTGTTGCCTTTAATTGCCGAGTGTTTTCACACGAACATGCCGGTTAAACTGTAAATAAAATAAACAAAAATGCCAATACTTAGTATTGCAAAATTCAAATAAACACAAACTTAAACATAGACTTAAGAACTAGAATAGATTAGAATAGATTAATTGAATAAAATAAAATCGATTAAATATATTAATTTGATTGAATAGATTAAACATATACTTAAGAACTAGAATAGATTTAACCAACCAGTTATAAACATCAGCATTTAAATATCACAGTGCAGCAACAAAGCTATCATTTAGCTAACTAGCCTTTCATTTTATATTTTCTTTTTTATACAAGAAACATGTGTTTGCTATGTGTTCTTTTTTATAAAATGAATAAATAAATAAATAAATAAATGAAAGTTAGCTAACTAGCTGCTACCCGTTAGCATCTTATTAGCTCTAAGCTAATTCACCAAAACCCACGCTTAGAACTACAAAATAACATATCTCTCACATCTTACAGCATTAAATATAACTTACCACGTTGGGCAATAATCATGAACACAAGTAAGATATGATTTTATGTTAGATTTGGCTTGTTATTTTCAGCTAACGGCTAAATAAAACCCACTTCCGGTCCGCCGTTGATTCACTTCCTGTTTAACCGTCAACTCACTTAAACCAAAAGTAAAGCTATAGAGCCCTCTAGTGGAAAATGGGAGGAGTGAATCCAACATCCCGGCCCCGATGACCTCGATAGACGGTCATCCGAGAAAATTGGTGAGCGACAAGCTAGAATTAAATAACCTTACTTAACTACTCAAATTTAACCTTGTAATAAGAAACCTTTCAAATGAAAATATCTGTTACATATTTTCATGGTGATAACTTGACTTAGAGTAATAATTAACAGTTTACAGTAATCGTGAACATGAAAATAAGAAAAATCTATAACATATGAAGAAAAGAAAACACACAAGCTGAAGGTAATTAGAGCCTACTCATCCATATTTCCTTCTAGCAAACATAGCTTGTGTATTGGACGGGTATAAGTCCCTCTATGAGTCTTTACTTGCACCGATCGCACTAGTCCATCAGCTCCGATGTGGACATCAGTGACCAAACCAAGAGGCCACTGACTGCGAGGTGTGGATTCATGCAGGACAATAGTGCTGTCTGTCCAGAAGACAGAATCTAGGAGGGGCAGCTCGAAGCTTTGACGGATCTTCTGATCAAGCTGTACTGCTACTACAGCGGCTGCCAGTTCTAGTCTTGGAATAGTGCTTGGTTTGACAGGAGCCAACCTATTCCTTCAGGTCTGAGACATCGAGGCACTCGTAGTCTGCAGAGTTTTGGCAGGTCGTCTAACCACCGGCCCCATTGCTCAGCAATGTCACTTGGGATGGTTTCATCCCAACCTCGCTTCATGCGACATAGTGTCTGAAATAGTGTCTTTCCCCGTAGAATGAACGGGCCAACTAACCCCAGGGGGTCATAAACTGAACTTATTGTGCTTAGCATGCCTCTTTTTGTGCTGGGTTTGTCCTTGACCTTGATAATGAAGGTGATGCAGTCATCTGTTGTGTCCCAGAACACCCCCAGAGCTCTTTCCAATGATGGATCTCCATCCAGGTCCAACAATGGCACTTGATTTGCATGTTCCTCCTCTGGGATAGACTTCAGGACCTTTGTTGAATTGCTTGTCCATTTAGTCAAGCGAAACCCTCCTTGCATGAGTAGGTCGATCAGCTGCGCTGCTAGACGGATGGCTTGTTGAGGTGAGTCTGAGGATTTCAGGCAATCATCCACGTAGAAGTTTTGTTCTACAGTGGAGATGGTATCTGTGTCATACAGATGTGCATGATCTGATGCACATCTCCTCAATGCAAAACTTGCTGCGCTTGGAGACCATACTCCGCCAAAGAGGTGAGATGTCATACGGTAAGTAACTACCTCATTGTTAGGATCGTGGTCTTTCCACCACAGGAACCGTAACATATCTCTGTGTTCCAGAGTTACATGTATCTGATTGAACATTCCTTCAATGTCTGCCATTACAGCAACTGGACCTCGGCGGAAGCGGATGAGCACATTTATTAATTTGTTTGTCAGATCTGGTCCCTTGTGGATGACGTCATTGAGAAATGTTCCATCGTACTTAGCTGCACAGTCAAAGACGACTCGAACCTTTCCAGGCTTGCGTGGATGAGTTACTGGGTGATGTGGGAGATACCACACTTTGCCATCAGTGCAGTCAAGCGAAGAGGCTGGGACCTCCTCTGCATGTCCTTTATCGACGGTTGACTTCATTGCCTCCACGTACTTGTCTTTCAGGTCTGGGTCCTTTGTTAATCTGCGTTCCAGTAGTTGTAGTCTCTGTGTTGCTAAGTTGATATTGTTAGGCAGTGTAACTGCTTCTTTCTTAAAAGGTATGTCTGAGGTGTAGTGCGAGCCTTCTTTGGAAAGTGAGTTTTCCCACAGTTTAATCACCTTGTGGTCATTGATTGACAGATAGTTTTCTTGAGTGGGGTCATCAAGTTTCCAAAATCTTTCCACCTGTGTCTGCAGACTTTGATCTGACTTGAGGAAGTAGGCCTTAGCCTTCCTACCTTCTTTGTAATCGACGGGTCCATTTATGGCCCAGCCGAGTACTGTTCTTGTAGCGTAAGGGTCATTATCACCTCCTATGCGGTACTCTTCGACTCTGAGAAGACGTGGAGCATCTTGTCCAATGACGAGGTGCACATCATTGGCCTTGATGCTGGGAATAGGGATGTCTGCTAAGTGATCCCATCTGGCTACCTCGTCAGGTGTCGCGAGACAGCTAAGTCCTATGTTTAATTTCTTAAGTGTTCTCACACCATTAAGCGTGTAGATGCTGTCATCGTGTAGAGAGCTAATCTCAAGATCTACACTTCTAGTAAATATTCCTTCTTGGCTACTTCCTACTGTATCAAGGTCTAACCTTGCAGGCTTGCCTTTGACCTTGAGTCTCTTGGTCAGTTCTTCTGACACTAAACTGGTGTTGGCTCCAGGATCGAGTAATGCATATGTGACAGAACTGATGTTTGTAGCTTTGCCCCTAACGACCACAGGAACAATAGGCAAACAAACTTTACCATTTGCAGCTCCAGCGAACCCACAGGTGACATTAGGTGATCTGGTAGTTTGTGTTTGTTGGGTAGTTTTATTGTCATCAGTGGTGTCCTGCCCTGCTGTAGCGTTCTGTCTGTTAGTGTGGTTAGGATGCAGCCATGTGTTATGTTTCTGTCCACAGCCAGGAACGTTGCACACCCAATTGCGTGTGCAAATCTCAGCGTTGTGACCCATCATAAAACAATTTTGACACAGGTTCTTTCCTTGAACGAACACAAGACGCTCTGGCACTGTTAGTGATCTGAAATCTGGGCACTGGTTTAAGAAATGGTGCTCTGAACATTTGAGACATTTTAAATAAGCTGGCTTCTTGGTACGTGTGGACTTATTCTCCTGGACTGCAGCTGCCTTGACAGTGGTGGGGTAGCTTTGATGATGTTTCTTAGAGACTTTGGTAGGTGATGTAAAGTTGTTTGGCTTCTCCTGCTTCTTGTAGCTAATTAACCCACCAAAGACTGGATCTGATCTCTTTTCAGCCTCTGTCTCCACAAAGCTGACGACGTCGTCGAGTTTCGGTAGACGTCCCTCCTTTGTGATGTCATGGTTTTTATTTAACCACTTGGCCCTGAGATCTGATGGTAGCTTGCTAATTATCTCAACTAATGTGCGGCGGCCACTAAGCTCTTCTTCACATTTCATGGCAGCAAGTGTGTCCTTACAGCCTCTTAGTTGGTCTGCGAAGTCTCTCAGTTGTGTACTGTCTCTGATCTCTTTAAAGTTCAAAACCTTTTCAACCCAAGCTTGGGAGATGGAATGAGGATTTCCGAATCTTGATTTTAGTCGCTCAAGTGCTTCTTTGAAACCTGCGCTGGGACTGAGGTTGTATAGACAGTGACTAATAGCATCTCGAGCTTTTCCTTCTGTGTACTGGTGCAGACGAGTTAACTTTTCTTCAGCAGAAACAGACTCTTTGTCCACCATTGTAGTAAAAAGTCTCATGAACTTCCAATACTGGAGGGGGTCACCATCAAACTTGATCATATCTGTTGGTGGGAGCCTGAGAGAGTCTACTTGGGCTTGATACTGCTGCCTTGAAAACTCTAGCAGTTGTGAGATTGAATCATCTGCTATCTGAGATGTTGATGGTTGTATTATAGTAGGGATTTTTCCAGTTATAGGTGTAGAATGAAGATCTGCAGCTAGGGCTTGCATCTTTTGCTGATTATGTAGCATCTGTGCGTCCAGCTCAGCCTTGTGATGTATTCGCTGAAGTTCCAGCTCAAACTCCACTTTGTTGAGTCTAATTTGTAGCTCAAAGTTTTCCTTCTCTTTCTTCCTTAGGGCTTGGATTTTCTCCAGTTCTGCTGATGTGGAATTTTTATCTTTCATGTCAGATGGTGGTTCACTAAATAAATCAACTTTAGTGACATCTGACTCATCATCAACATTTGGATGGACACCAGCTCCATCTTCCTCTTCTTGCAGCCAGGCTAGAGCCTCGTGACGCACATCATGAACGTTCATCAAGATAAGCTTCTCATAAGCATCAGACTCTTCTTTGTCAATATCATCGGTGAGCTGAGTATGATAGCATCTATGAATTTCTCGAAGCTGTGCAAGTGCTAAGTCGAGGCTTTGCAGCACTGACCTTAATTCTTCTGGCTTATTTTCTCTGATTTTTTCGTTTGCAGTTGTTATCATCTTAGTTACAGCTGCTTTAGCTTGTCCTCTCTTCCTCTTTAGTGTTGCAAGGTCTTCAGACATGGTTGCCTCGTGTTTAACTTTATGTTACAAAGAACATAAGGTCGTTGTTGTTGTTATTGTTGCCTTTAATTGCCGAGTGTTTTCACACGAACATGCCGGTTAAACTGTAAATAAAATAAACAAAAATGCCAATACTTAGTATTGCAAAATTCAAATAAACACAAACTTAAACATAGACTTAAGAACTAGAATAGATTAGAATAGATTAATTGAATAAAATAAAATCGATTAAATATATTAATTTGATTGAATAGATTAAACATATACTTAAGAACTAGAATAGATTTAACCAACCAGTTATAAACATCAGCATTTAAATATCACAGTGCAGCAACAAAGCTATCATTTAGCTAACTAGCCTTTCATTTTATATTTTCTTTTTTATACAAGAAACATGTGTTTGCTATGTGTTCTTTTTTATAAAATGAATAAATAAATAAATAAATAAATGAAAGTTAGCTAACTAGCTGCTACCCGTTAGCATCTTATTAGCTCTAAGCTAATTCACCAAAACCCACGCTTAGAACTACAAAATAACATATCTCTCACATCTTACAGCATTAAATATAACTTACCACGTTGGGCAATAATCATGAACACAAGTAAGATATGATTTTATGTTAGATTTGGCTTGTTATTTTCAGCTAACGGCTAAATAAAACCCACTTCCGGTCCGCCGTTGATTCACTTCCTGTTTAACCGTCAACTCACTTAAACCAAAAGTAAAGCTATAGAGCCCTCTAGTGGAAAAATGGGAGGAGCGAATCCAACAGTTACAGAAACTAAAAGCAGAACGACAGAAACTAAAAGAAGAGCAAAAAAATTGAAACCAATGAGTGTAACCCAGTGTCAAAAAGTGTACCCCAGTGAACGTTTGAGTGATGGACCGATCGACCAATAACCTCACATAGTCTGAACTAACATTAGCCAATAAGGTTGATGTCAAAGAGGCTCATTGTTTTTTTCTTTCTTTTTACCCTCCTCCCTACTGCTGCTCTGCAGCAGATAGTTTCATCAGACAGAGGAAAGCAAAGGAAGAGACGAAGCAAGATAGAATTAACAGTACGATCATAGCTTCAGAAACTTGGAGATCTGTAAAGCTCGGAGATCGGTAAGAAAATCAAAAAAACACCCTAATCCAGCTCTACAAAATATACTGTACTGTTCAGGATAGTAATTTCATGTTTTATTAACCTCTAGAAAGCTGCCGTTGTGAGCAGATTGAAGTCCGGAAATCTCCATTGTAACATCGTATAGCATTGGTGAGTGAGTGTGGTTTCTTGTAACATTATAGCATGTAGCGTTGTTGAGGGCTACATGTGCTTTGTTAGCCGTTTAGCACAGGGACTGCTCTGAAAAGCGACTAAACTATTTAGTGCTGCTAAAACTCAGCGAAGATAAAATGGTGCCCCAAGAGTGTATGTAAATATTTTTGAGAATGCATTATTTTCATGTATTCTGCTATTATTAATAAGCTACCGCTAACGTGTGCTACAAACACATGTTGCTTTGTCTGTATTGTCACTAATACGCTAATGCCAGGTTCCCACCGAATGCGTTTCGAGCAGCTGAAGCAGCCGGTTTACATTCAAAGTCTATGTGGCCGCGCATCTTGGAGCGGCAAAGCGTGACGCGGCACGTTTTCAGCAGTTCAAGCAGCGCGGCAGTTGTTTTCCGCGCTTGCAGTGCGTCAAAGCAGCGGCTGCCGGAGTTCAACTAAATGAACTTTGACCTACTTTGGCTGCTCGCTGCTTAGCAGCAACCAATCGGGAGAGACTCTGCTATGTGATGACGCAACGACTGAACTTTTTTTTGGACTTTTCAAACTTACCCAACGAGCCTCCATGAAGAAACCAGCCTCCGGTAAGAAACTTGGCATTTTTACAGTTGCCGCTGTCTGCTCGAGCGTACGATCACCCCAAACATAAAAAAACATTTTAATCTCAACAAAGACTGTCGGCGCTGCAGTTCAGCTCGTAGAAAACCCACTCAAGTAGTAACGGGGTTTCACGAACAGCTGATTTTATCTGCCCGGTGTACAAAAACAAAAAAAAATCCGACCTGAGAAGGAGCCAGATGCTCCTCCCACTGCGCGTCTTCAGACGCGTTCGATGTGAACAGACATCTGTTGACAAGCAGCCAACACTGCGCATTGAGAGCGTTTTTATGCTCAAGACGCGTTTGGTGGGAACCCGGCATTAGTGGAGCCCTGTGAGCTTATTAATGTGTGATTATAACTAGGGATGCACCGATCCACATTTTCTTACTTCCGATCCGATCCTGATACTTAACTCTGGGTATCGGCCGATACCGATCCAGTTCCGATATCATCATCACTGATTTTATATGAGGCTGTAATAATGAATTTCTTGAACGGAGAGCATGCGTGTTACACCATATTCTGTGACTACCGTCTTAACATTGTGTGAGCTAAACCCAGTGAAGACACTCTGAGCCTCACAACAGGAAACACCCAAACTTTAATAGCACACAAGAGGCAGGTCTATATCACAGACTTCCATCTCACTCATGGTGCGGCCGGAACACTAACATACCGCTAAGCATAATTTTCCGCTGAGTTTTAGCAG
Organism: Garcialebias charrua; assembly: GCA_038048925.1. Taxonomy (NCBI): domain Eukaryota; kingdom Metazoa; phylum Chordata; class Actinopteri; order Cyprinodontiformes; family Rivulidae; genus Garcialebias; species Garcialebias charrua. The sequence goes on along the minus strand of JBBPBX010026412.1, from coordinate 26,927 downwards.
CACTAAATCCGCTTTTCAGAGCATTCCCTGTGCTAAACGGCTAAAAAAGCCCCTGTAGCCCTCAACAACGCTACATGCTAAAATGCTACAAGACCCACACTCACTCACCAATGCTATACGATGTTAAAACAGAGATTTCTGGACTTCAATCTGCTCACAACAGCATCTTTCTAGAGGTTAATAAAACATGAAATTACTATCCTGAACAGTATATTTTGTAGAGCTGGACTAGGTTTTTTTTTTCTTTTTCTTACCCATCTCCAAGCTTGACAGATCTCCAAGTTTCTGAGGCTATGATCGTACAGTTAATTCTATCCGGCTTCGTCTCTTCCTCTGCTTTTCTCTGTTTGATTAAATTATATGCCACATGGAGCGGCAGTGGGGAAGAGGGAAAAACAAAGAAAAAAAAAACTATGAGCCTCTTTGACATCAATCTTATTGGCTGATGTAAATTCAGACTATATGAAACTATTGGTCGATCGTTCCATCACTCAAACGTTCTAAGTGAGGCTATTGGTTGATTGGTCCATCACTCAAACATTCGCTAGGTTACACTTTTTGACACTGAGTTACAAATGCAACAGAAGCTAATATGGTACATCTATCCATCCATCCATCCATCCATCCATCCATTGTCTTCTGCTTATTCGGGGTCGGGTCGCGGGGGTAGCAGCCTAAGTAGGGAGGCCCAGATTTCCCTCTCCCCAGCCACTTGGGCCAGCTCCTCGTGGAATCCCAAGGCGTTCCCAGGCCAGCCGAGAAACATAGTCCCTCCAGCGTGTCCTGGGTCTTCCTCTGGGTCTCCTCCCGGTGGGACGTGCCCGGAACACCTCACCAGGGAGGCGTCCAGGAGGCATCCTAACCAGATGCCCAAGCCACCTCAACTGGCTCCTCTCGATGTGGAGAAGCAGCAGCTCTACTCTGAGTCCCTCCCGGATGACCGAGCTTCTCACCCTATCTCTAAGGGAGAGCCCAGACACCATGCGTAGAAAACTCATTTCCTCCGCCTGTATACGTGATGTCGTTCTTTCGGTCACAACTCAAAGCTCATGACCATAGATGAGGATAGGAACATAGATTGACCGGTAAATTGAGAGCTTTGCCTTTTGACTCAGCTCCATCGTCACCACGACAGACCGGTACAGTGCCCGCCTCACTGCTAACGTTGCACCTATCCGTCTATTGATGTCACGCTTCATTTTTCCCTCATTCGTGAATAAGACCCCAAGATACTTGAACTCCTCCACTTGGGGCAGGGCCTCCTCCACGACCCGGATAGGGCACTCTACCCTTTTCCGGCTCAAGACCATGGCCTCGGATTTGGAGGAACTGATCCTCACCCCGGCCGCGTCACACTCTGTTGCAAACTGCTCCAGCAAAAGCTGTAGATCACGACCTGATGAAGCCAATTGTACCACATCATCTGCAAAATAAAAAAAAAAAAACGAGAAGAGAAGCGATCCTAAGTCCACCAAAACAGATCCCCTCAACACCTTGGCTGTGCCTAGAAATTCTGTCCATAAAAGTTATGAACAGAATTGGTGACAAAGGGCAACCTTGGCGGAGTCCAACTCTCACTGGGAACGAGTCCAACTTACTGCAGGCAATGCAGACCAAGCTCAGACACTGGTCGTACAGGGACCTAACAGCCCGTATCAAAGGGCCTGATACCCCCATACTCCCCGAGTACCTCCCCACAGGGCTCTCCAAGGGAAACGGTCAAATTTCTTCTCCAAGTCCACAAAGCACATGTAAACTGGTTGGGCAAACTCCCACGCACCCTCCAGGACCCTGCTGAGGGTGTAGAGCTGGTCCAGTGTTCCACGACCAGGACGAAAACCACACTGCTCCTCCTGAATCCGAGGTTCGACTATCCGATGGACCCTCCTCTCCAGAACATATTAATAGACCTTACCAGGGAGGCCTACGAGCACGATCCCCCTGTAGTTGGAGCACACTGTACGGCCCCCCATTTTGAATAATAATAATAATAATAATAATAATGAATTCAATTTATAACGCACTTTTCATTAGTGAAAATCTCAAAGTGCTACACACATTCATACACCGGTAGCGGCAGACTACCATGCAAGGTGCTTTCCAGTCCTACCGGGAGCACTCGGGGTTAAGTGTCTTGCCCAAGGACACAACGACACATGGTGTGGGGAACCGGGATTCGAACCGCCAACCTTCCGATCGGGGGACGACTGCATTACCACTACGCCACGGCCACCCCTATAAGGGGACCACCACCCCAGTTTGCCAATCCAGGGGAACTGCCCCTGATGTCCACACAAGCCAACACAACCCCACAACATCCAGAGCGTTAAGGAACTCTGGGCGAATCTCATCCACCCCTGGGGCCCTGCCACCAAGGAGCTTTTTAACCACCTCGGTGACCTCAGCGCCAGAGATTGGAGAGCCCAACCCGATAGGACTCCTTCTTCAGCCTTTTTTTTAATTTATATTTTTATAAGGAGAAAAGGAGATAGATACAAGCAAACAAAATATTAGTTATTAATAACATAGTATAGCATGTGATACATAACTTCTTCATAACATAAAGAAGAACAAGAACACAAATCCAGGTAAACAAAGTATATCCTATTAATATTTTCTTTTTCTTACATTATTTAACAAAATATAACAAATGCACACATAAAGGATAAACAACTAAATAATTAATTAAATAAATTATTAAAAATAGAAGGGGGAAAAAAAAGATAAAATAAAATGTAGGGTGGAGTATTTCAGTCAATCCAGATGAAGAGAATGAAGAGAGTGAAAAAATGTCATGAAAGGACCCCATGATTTATAGAATTTAGCGGAATTGCCTTTCATTGAATATCTAATCATCTCCAATTTTAGAAAAGACATGGTATCTTTTAGCCACTTTCCAGTAGAGGGTGGTTTAGTTGATTTCCAATGAAAAAGAAGACGGCGTCTTGCCAATAAGGAAGTAAATGCTAAAATATTCAATTGATTAGAAGTGAACTGTTTATAGTTAACTGGAAGCCCAAATATCGCAACATGGGGTGAGGGTTTGATGACCACAGAGAGAATCTTTGACATTGTATCAAAGTAATTCTGCCAAAAAACTATGAAGTGATGAACAGGAATAAAACATGTGAGTTAAATTACAAGAAGGTGAATGACATTTATCACATTTGTCAGAAACAGAAGGGAAGAATTGAGACAAGCGAGTTTTAGAGACATGAACCCCCAAAAAAACTTTAAACTGTATGAGCTAAAGTCGAGCACAGATTGAACTTGAATGAATTTTCTTAAGAGCATTATTCCACCAATCCTCTCCCAAATTTAGACCCAGTTCGAGCTCCCAAGCCGCCTTAATCTTGGTAATGGGTGAAGAATCAAGAGATAGAATTTCATTATAAACTTTAGAGATATATGACCTTTGAAGAGGATCCCAACTCAGAAACATCTCCCAATGCAGCGGCGGCTTGGAAGGGAAATCAGAAAACAGAGTCCTAGCACAATGGCCCTCATGCACGAAAATGTTCGTATTCTAATCCTAAATTTCTCCTACTTTTGTTCGTACGAAGCGGCCGTACGAACATGCCACGTCAGATTCAACAAAGTCTTCTATCATGANNNCTTCTTCCCGTCAGACAAGCTCCTTCACTGTCCAGTTTTAAAACTCTTTTAAAAACACATTTTTACTCACTGGCTTTTAGCACAGACTGATTTTGTTCTGCACTGTTTTTATTGTTTTTATTGATCTTAATGTTTTAACAACTGTTTTATTTTTATGTGTTTAAATGTTCTTGATTTTATGTACAGCACTTCGTTGCAGCTGTGGTTGTTTTAAAGGGCTCTATAAATAAAGTATTATTATTATTATATGACCTTTGAAGAGGATCCCAACTCAGAAACATCTCCCAATGCAACGGCGGCTTGGAAGGGAAATCAGAAAACAGAGTCCTAGCACAATGTCGAATTTGAAAATACCGAAATAGATGAGAAGGAGAGAGATGAAATTCAATTGAGAGGTCCGTAAAAGTGCAAAAGATATCTTCTTTATAGAAATCATTAAAACATGTCAGCCCCTTATTACCCCATAATAAAAAGGTTGAATTTGTGAGTGCTGGTTGAAACAAGTGATTCTTCATTAAAGGAGCAAGTGTAGATGCTGAATTAAATTTGACGTGCCTCCTAAACTGACACCAAATTTTTAAAACAGAGCGAACTACTGGATTGTTTGTGAAACGAGAGAAGTTAGATGTAGTAGGAGAATTAAGAAGAGCACCTAATGAGGACTGGGAGCAGGATAATGACTCCAGCTTGCACCATGGGAAATCAAAAGATCCAAACCAAAATGAAATCTTATGAATATGGACTGCCCAATAATAAAGCTGAAAATTAGGAAGTGCCAATCCACCATTGAATTTGCATCTATGCAGTGTGGATTTGCTGATTCTGGGTGATTTTCCACACCATATAAAGCCGGAGATAACTTAATATAGCGTTTAAAAAAAAATGTTTTGGCAGAAATAGTGGGAGAGAATTGAACAAAAATAAGAATTTGGGTAAGACATTCATTTTAATTACATTGATTCTACCTATAAGTGAGAGAGGTAAATTGTTCCATCTTTGGAGGTCCAATTTAATTTTAGAAATTAAATGCAAAAAATTAACATCAAAAAGAGAACTTAATGATCTTGTTACATTGACACCCAGGTACTTAAAACCAGAGCAGCTCAATTTAAATGGTATATCAGAATTTAAAAGCATTAATGCAGCTGCGTTAATAGGATAACATTACTTTTAGCAATATTTACTCTAGAACCTGAAAAAGATCAAAATCTCTGAAAAGCAGATAAAATTGACGAAATGGAAAGAGTAGGGTTTGAAACATATAGCAATAAATTGTCAGCATAAAGAGATAGTTTGAATTCAGAACCTAATCGAGAAATTCCAGTAAAAATGTTAGAGGACCTTAAAAAAATTGAAAGCGACTCTATGGCCAGAGCAAATAATAAGGGGGATAATGGACATTCCTGTCTAATGCCACGCAAAAGTCTAAAAAAAACTAGATTGAATACTATTAGAAGAGACACTAGCATGAGGAGAAATATAGAAGAGACTGTTACGGCCGGTAAAAAGCCACAATATATTTGAAGGACGCAGGACACAAGGGAAAGGGTTTAACAGAATTTTATTAACTAAACTAAAGTCTCGTCATGGATGAAGTCATCTGCAGCAGCTCCCTCTGGTCAGGAACCACCACCGGCTTCTCCAGGCATCCCACGTCACAAACAAAAGAAACAAAGTAGCAACTGAAAGATGGGTAGGGTAAAGCGGCCAAAAGGAAAATAAGGCTGCCCAACAGAGCCAACTCCTATAGAGCCGTTGAACCCTGTTGGACAGCGGGCTACCTGTACCAAAACTCTAGGCCTAATAGATGGAACTAAAGCGAAAACAGGACTACCAGCTTTACCCAACCAGAAAGTGATGAAAGTAAATAAGAGGGAAAAAACAACTGTTGTCCTATGGACAGACACAAACCTCTTACAGTCTCAAACTCAACACACTTGAGCCTCAGGGCTCAAGTCCACACCTCTCAGGTTACCTTGAGGTCACAAAACAGAACATTGTCAGTGTTCCTAACTCACTCTATCTAAAGAGTCCTTATGAGCACACCGTGCTCCAAAACACAACTCCCACAGGAGCACACCACAGCCAACACTCTAGATTAACTAGAGCTCACACGACTCTATAAGGAGTCCACAAGAGCACTCAGGTGCTCCAACAAACACACACTCCAACAAGAGCAAACAAACAAACTCTAGATTAACTAGAGCTCACAAACAGCCAGGGAGGGTGGAGAAACTCCCTGCACTACAAGCTTTTCAATAAACTTGGTTTACCTTCCAAAAAGGCTCTCAAGTTGCTCTAACAAGCTCCTGCTTGTATCCACCAACCTCAGTTGGCCATCTCAAAACCTCCACACTGTTCTGGCTTTGGTCCAGAGCTTATAAAGGGAGAGAGTCAGCAGGTGTGCAGCTCAGCTAATCAAGCCTGATCAGCTGAGTAAAAAAAAGTGCAGCAGGAGGCTGCAAACTGCAGGTGACCTAAACTGAGGTTTAAAAAAAATCCATTAAATCCCTTCAGGATACATAACACTCCCACCGCTAAATGTTTTGTATGGGTGATGTAGATGTGAGGTAAAAACATCGTACATGACCCATACAAAAACGGTGAGGTTACATGTAGCGGTCCTCATCACTCAAACAGACTAAAAACCTCATTAAAACTAGTCTGTTAAAACTAGTCTGTCAAACCGCTAACAAACTCTCTACAGTCACTCAAAAAGTTTTAAAACCGAAAAGGCGTCTTGGGTCAGGTTGTACCCTAAAAAGCTCTCGTTTGGTCTGACAAATACTAACACCATGGCTGATGAGGTCAATCAGAAAACAAGAGAGTTGTCTCTCGTTTGTAGACAGAGGGAAGCTATTCTCCTCCGCTTCAGTACTGGTCAGTACTGGACAACTCTCTCTGGTCGGCTGTAATGACACCTTTTGGTCAGTTGTAGCCGCCTTTGTTATCAGCCACACTGAAAACACAGGAAAGTGTGTTAGATGCAGATTCATGCACAATATGTCCTATGCTGGTGAAGATTCTCAGTCGTCCAGGACATGATGAAATCAAAAAAGGCGTTCAATACAGGATCAACTGGACTTTATTTGTTGCAGAAAACGTTTCGACTTCTGTCCAGAAGTCTTTTTCAATTCTGAATGGAAGCTGTGAGAACGAGAAGTTTTATACAGGCTTACAAGTCACGCACCAACATATGAAATTGGAAACTGAAAAAACACCACAAATTAACTAACATGCCCATTCTATTTAAATTGACAAAACGACACATCCCAGCTTAAAAGGGGTTTGTAACACATACATGTAAATTGAAAGATCACACCTAACAGTAGGAGGTTCCCTTGAGGTCTCTGTTAGAAGACACAAAACTGTATGTAAATTGACAAACAACACCTCCCAAACAACAAAAGAGGCTGCTCAGAGAACTTTGTTAGTCTAATTTACAGACAAGGCATCCCTGTCTAAGACCTATAACTCAGTTTTGGATTTGATTCCGAAACGTTTTACACCGGATGGGAGCAGGGATGCCTTGTCTGTAAATTAGACTAACAAAGTTCTCTGAGCAGCCTCTTTTGTTGTTTGGGAGGTGTTGTTTGTCAATTTACATACAGTTTTGTGTCTTCTAACAGAGACCTCAAGGGAACCTCCTACTGTTAGGTGTGATCTTTCAATTTACATGTATGTGTTACAAACCCCTTTTAAGCTGGGATGTGTCGTTTTGTCAATTTAAATAGAATGGGCATGTTAGTTAATTTGTGGTGTTTTTTCAGTTTCCAATTTCATATGTTGGTGCGTGACTTGTAAGCCTGTATAAAACTTCTCGTTCTCACAGCTTCCATTCAGAATTGAAAAAGACTTCTGGACAGAAGTCGAAACGTTTTCTGCAACAAATAAAGTCCAGTTGATCCTGTATTGAACGCCTTTTTTGATTACAATATGTCCTATATAAGGCAGCAGCATTTCATTTCTCACAGACAGTAACATGTGTTCTTCAGACCCATCTCTTGCTTTAGGTTGAGGCGACGGTCCCATGTCATCCACCACCACTTTCTCTTCGATTTCTGTATCGGCAGAAATGGGACATAAAGAAGCAGGAGAATGTGTCACGTGTGGCTTCATCTCGCCTAGGCTCACTGGGACACCCTCTTCCTCAGAGCTAAATAAAAAACATTCCCTCAGTTCAAAGTCATCCTCATTTAGCTCTTCTAAGTCTATTATGTCCTCATCTGACT
>JBBPBX010026411.1:23403-38128 GCA_038048925.1 Garcialebias charrua | reverse complement strand
GGCAGATGCTATCTGCCTGTTTTTCTTCTTATTTTTTTCCTTATGGTTCTCTCTCACGTCCTCCTCTAATCCCCTTGTCTTCCCAGACAGTGTAATTCCTTTAAAATGATGAGTGAGCGAAGCCAGGTAGACTATATTGAAAGGATTTGTCAACTGACAAATGCCACAACAAAACAGATGAAACTACTGTGCACATCACTGTGTAGCTGGGAAAATGTTTCTTGTTCATTTTTGCTGATTTGTTCATAAAATGAGACATGTAGAGTTGTGCTTTTACAAAGCCATATACAAATTTAATGGGCACATGCACTATATGAATCAAAGTCCATGGACTTGGCTAATCAAATGTTGTGAACAAGTTTATACAAATACATTTTATGAGAAACATATAATCTTATACACAGAAAAAACAACCAAAACACGATAAAGCTACATACAATAAAAAAATGTTGAGTAATTTAGAAAAAGAATAGAAAATACTCCAAGTAATAAAATATACATTGTAAAAAATAAAAGGGAATAAAACTTTTGTGTTGAATTACATATTTTAACAAGTTTAATCTTTATTACTTCCCATTTAAACTTTTCACATAAAATCAAACAGTGACACATTATATTTGCAAATCCTTAAAACAAGCACACATCACTGTGAACATTGTCTTTATTTATATATTTAGTTATTTGTTTATTTATCCGTTCATTCATTTATGGATGCTTGTTGTGATATTGTGTAAGAGTTTTTGCAGCATTTGAACATTTTACTGTCATTTAAAAAAAACATTTAGTACTAAATGTATGAAGTTCTTTACATACATAGGTGAAGTTCAGGATTTAGTAGCTATTCTACATTAGAAATGTTGCCAGTGTGATATTCAACAAAATTGGTTCACATGTTGAAATTTATTTTTGCATGATACTTAATTAATTTGTCTATATTGTATTTACCGTATCGCTTGCAGGATGATTTGAATAAAAACATATGCTAAATAAAAAAAAGTAATGATCTACAGTGTAAGACAAATAAAAAATTTATTTTTGTTTTCTAAAATCAATTGAGTCTTAGAAAGTATGTCTGGCTATTAAAGCAGTCTAAAACATTTGTAAGATTTTAACATCTACCTCTCTCCTGCACCTACTCGTAACATTTCAACCTTTTTTTTTAATATGGAACTATAAATGTAGCTTTAGATGTCACTTTAAAAATAGACTATTCTAGAAATTATATTGTATGTTATTAAAATTATTGAAAAAAGTTATAACTGTTGCCAAAATATTTTGGAGCTGAAAATGCATTTTTGAGTCAGATGTTCGGCAGAGTCAAAAAGTCATCCATCCATCCATCCATCCATCTTCTTCCGCTTATCCGGGGTCGGGTCGCGGGGGTAGCAGCCTAAGTAGGGAGGCCCAGACTTCCCTCTCCCCAGCCACTTGGAGCAGTTCCTCCGGGGGAATCCCAAGGCGTTCCCAGGCCAGCCGAGAAACATAGTCCCTCCAGCGCGTCCTGGGTCTTCCTCTGGGTCTCCTCCCGGTGGGACGTGCCCGGAACACCTCACCAGGGAGGCGTCCAGGAGGCATCCTAACCAGATGCCCGAGCCACCTCAACTGGCTCCTCTCGATGTGGAGAAGCAGCGGCTCTACTCCGAGTCCCTCCCGGATGACTGAGCTTCTCACCCTATCTCTAAGGGAGAGTCCAGCCACCCTGCGGAGAAAACTCATTTCAGCCGCTTGTATCCGAGATCTTGTTCTTTCGGTCATAACCCAAAGCTCATGACCATAGATGAGGGTGGGAACGTAGATCGATCGGTAAATTGAGAGCTTTGCCTTTTGACTCAGCTCTCTCTTCACCACGACAGACCGGTACAGCGCCCGCTTCACTGCGGACGCTGCACCTATCCGCCTATCGATCTCACGCTCCAGTTTTCCCTCATTCGTGAACAAGATCCCGAGATACTTAAACTCCTCCACTTGGGGCAGGACCTCCTCCCCGACCCGGAGAGGGCATGCTACCCTTTTCCGGCTCAAGACCATGGCCTCGGATTTGGAGGAACTGATCCTCATCCCGGCCGCATCACACTCGGCTGCAAACCGCTCCAGTGAAAGTTGTAAATCACGAACTGATGAAGCCAGTAGGACCACATCATCTGCAAAAAACAGAGAAGCGATTCTAAGGTCACCAAAACGGATCCTCTCAACACCTTGGCTGCGCCTAGAAATTCTGTCCATAAAAGTTATGAACAGAATCGGTGACAAAGGGCAACCTTGGCGGAGTCCAACTCTCACCGGAAACGAGCCTGACTTACTGCCGGCAATGCGGACCAAGCTCTGACACCGGTCGTACAGGGACCTAACAGCCCTTATCAAAGGGCCTGGTACCCCATACTCCCGGAGTACCCCCACAGAACCCCCCGAGGGACGCGGTCGAATGCCTTCTCCAAGTCCACAAAGCACATGTAAACTGGTTGGGCAAACTCCCACGCACCCTCCAGGACCCTGCTGAGGGTGTAGAGCTGGTCCAGTGTTCCACGACCAGGACGAAAACCACACTGCTCCTCCTGAATCCGAGGTTCGACTATCCGACGGACCCTCCTCTCCAGAACCCCTGAATAGACCTTACCAGGGAGGCTTAAGAGTGTGATCCCCCTATAGTTGGAACACACCCTACGGTCCCCCTTTTTAAATAGGGGAACCACCACCCCAGTCTGCCAATCCAAGGGAACTGCCCCCGATGTCCACGCGATATTGCAGAGTCGCGTAAGCCAACACAACCCTACAACATCCAGAGCCCTAAGGAACTCCGGGCGAATCTCATCCACCCCCGGAGCCTTGCCACCGCGGAGCTTTTTAACCACCTCGGCGACCTCAGCACCAGAGATCGGAGAACCCGACCCAAAGTCCCCAGGCTCTGCTTCCTCAGTGGAAGACGTGCCAGTAGGATTGAGGAGGTCTTCGAAGTATTCCGCCCACCGACTCACAACATCCCGAGTTGAGGTCAGCAGCACGCCACCTCCACCATAAATGGTGTTGGTCTCGTACCTCTTTCCCCCCCTGAGACGCCGGATGGTGGACCAGAATCGCCTCGAAGCCGTACGGAAGTCATTCTCCATGGCCTCTCCGAACTCCTCCCACGCCCGAGTTTTTGCCTCAGCAACCACCCGAGCCGCATGCCGCTTGGATCTGAACCAGAGTGGTGTTCTGTTATTGGACTTCTGTGCTCGTCATGGATTGTCCATAACGAACACCATGTTTAAGCATAAGGGTGTCCATATGTGCTCTTGGCACCAGGACACCCTAGGTCGCAGTTCGATGATCGACTTTGTTGTCGTCTCATCTGATCTGCGGCCGCATGTCTTGGACACTCGGGTGAGGAGAGGGGCGGAGCTGTCTACTGACCACTACCTGGTGGTGAGTTGGCTCCGATGGTGGGGGAGGATGCCGGTCAGACCTGGCAGACCCAAACGTATCGTGAGGGTCTGCTGGGAACGTCTGGCAGAGTCTCCCGTAAGACGGAGCTTTAACTCCCACCTCCGGGAGAGCTTTGAACACGTTCCGAGGGAGGCGGGGGACATGGAGTCCGAGTGGGCCGTGTTCCGCGCCTCTATTGTCGAGGCAGCTTATCGGAGCTGTGGCCGCAAGGTTGTTGGTGCCTGTCGAGGTGGCAACCCTCGAACCCGGTGGTGGACACCGGCAGTGAGGGATGCTGTCAGGCTGAAGAAGGAGTCCTATTGGGCCTTTTTGGCTTGTGGGACCCCGGAAGCAGCTGATAGGTACCGGCAGTCCAAGCACCGTTTGGGAGGAACGGTCAAAAAGTCAGTCTCAATTAAATGTTAATGTGTTTTTTTTCAAGGTAGATTAAAATGAACATTACAACACGATTAGTGCTGTGGTTGTGGATTTTTGAAGCTATTCGAATGTTGGTGGTTCACTTAACCATCACGAATATCTCAAATAACAACAGTGTAACATCTAGCAGGGGTGCCCAATATGTCGATCGTGATCTACCCGTTGATCGCAGAGGCATTAGATCGCATGGCATAATAAAATAGACGTCAGCCTATCATTCATCCTCGCTATGAAATTTGTCACTTGATTGACATACAGGACAGCCCATCACAGCCCTGATTCTTTCAAACCAGGTCTCAGAGTGAGATTTACAAGTTTTTGCATAAATCTTCTCTTGCTCAACTTTCACACACATCTGTAATTTTTATAGAGTCAAAAAGAGTTTGGAATCTTGTGACCACAGAGGTTTTTTCTTTTCCTCCATTTTATTAAAAGCTGTTTTTAGAGATAGATTTGTGCCTGACATTGACAGTTTGTAAAATGATTTAAGTAAATGGGAAAGAATAACTCCACTGCCTTACTGAGTACAATCTGACAATAAAGGGAAAAGCTGAAGGGCAACAAGAAAAAAAGCATAAAGCATGAAATAAATACATGTATAGCAAAAAGAGACCCTTAACTGCAGTTATTTCAAAGAAATGAACTAAATCCTTGGCCCAATCTCCAGGTACATGGACTAAAAATATGACAGCACCAGGAAGTTTAAGCTGCTCACATTAAGAGCCATCTGAACACAGTAAAGATTTTCCAGAAAGTCTAAGCAGCTGCTGTGACTAGTCAGGCGGAAGGAGGACAATCCTGACTGGATCTCAGAACAGAGCACCAGACCAATTATGAACAACGACTTACAGTACATGATACAAGGATCAAAAGAGATGGGTTGGGTTGTCTTCTATACCAGCACCAACCATGAACAGGCAGTGGCACTTCCTACTTTACGTCCAGAAATATCCCTCAGGATTAGTTAGCACAGGAGAGTGTGAGGACATAAATCAGAGCTGCTACTATTTTTGTGGGATATATATATACATTTGCAACATGTGTGTAAAAGGTAGTTAGGTTTAGGCTTATTGTCCTATGCAGATCAAGACAAGGTCAACAATGCAATGAAATGCTCAGGACAAGAAGAACCGTCTCGACTCGCCAAAGAAAAACAACAAGAAATACTAAAGCGTGCAACAAAAATACAAAAATAAAGCACCTGGTTTCATCCCACAGCCCCAAAACATTCATGTTAGGCGACTGGTAACTCTAAATTGTCCCTTGGTTTGTCTCGTTTGTCTCTATGTGTCCCTGTGATGGACTTGCAAACTGTCAAGGGTGTCCCCGCCTCTCACACAGTGACACTGGATATGGGCACCGTTGACCCCCCATGACCCTAAAAGGAAGAAGGGGGTAAAGATATGAAGGCCTACAATAAAGACACAATATTTATTTATTTATTTTAATTACTTTCCTTTTCTTAACAAAATAAAGGTTTGATTAAATGTAACATTTAAAAATGTTGTTGGTCAAGTAGGCAGTTAACTCTGTTGATAAGGTGACAAGACAATGATGTTGTCAGGTAACAGAACAGACACTGCACTTTTTATGTGGGAAGTAAGTTGCCTTTCCGTTGACATAGCAATACAAATTCCAGTTGACGTAGCAATACAAATTCCAGTTGACGTAGCAATACAAATTCCAGTCGTCCTCAAAAAAGGAGCTGCACACTGTCAAGACATTTTAAAATCTGAACTGAATGCTGCATTATTGACATTAAAAGTGAAGTCTGCAGTTTCTGTAGAACATCAGCACTTAGAAAAAAATTCAACAAGCAAAGCATTCTGATCCCTCCCCTTCAGAGCCATATAGACCCCCTTGTGGTCTGTTGAAATTCAAATTCAAGCTCTGTTTTTATTGGCTGATTCAAATTCAAGCTCGGTTTTTATTGGCTGGTTACAAACTTTGTTTTTATTGGCTGGAAAATGGCGGGTCACTTTTTCTTTTTAGAAATGCTTATTTACCACCTGGAGAAGCAAGGGGACAATATTTTTTTTTTTTTTTTTTCAGAGATTACCTCTCTAACATCAATCTAGTGACAGAGTGAAGAAATATGTTAAAAATATATTGTTAGAAAAGTTACATATAGCAGCTTTAAATACTTGCAGACTGAATGATGGTATTACCTGCTGAATTATTGTAGGGTGCAAGGCCAGTTGAGCAATTACACGGATGCTGCATTTTTTGTGGTTTAGATTTTTTATTAACTGTCAAACTAAATAAAGAACTGTACTGTAGTGTTTATCACTGTGTTAATACAGTGACTGATTTAACTTCCATCATTGTGCTTTGGCTTTTTTATTCATATATATGTATATATATATATATATATATATATTTTTTTTTTTTTTTCATTCAACCTTTATTTAGTCAGGTAAATCTTATTGAGCCTCGAGGGCTCATTTACGAAAGCGACCTGCTACAAACTAAAGAATGATGAACATCAATGATACAAATACATTAAACAATAAACAAAAGAAAAGAAAAAGTAGCAAAAAGTAGCAAAAACATTATAAGGTAGATGTACAAAAAAAATCAAAGACAGGAACATATCTGCATTGGTTTTTGCCAGGATTCCAACAGATTCTGAAAACCATCCAGAGAGGTCAGGGCCGAGAGCTTCAGATCTTTTTGTAAGATATTCCAGGAAGCAGGAGCAGAGTAGGAGAAGGCCCTTTTTCCAAGTTCAGTCCTCACTGACGGAACACTGCAGGTGATCATGTCCTGAGAGCGCACGCTGTAGCTGCACTCACGCAAAGACATGTATGAGGGCAGCAGACCAAGAAGTGATTTGAAGATGAAAATGTACCAGTGGAAGAGTCTGCGTGAGGTTAATGATGTCCAGTTAACCAGTGAATACAGGGTGCAGTGGTGGGTACGATAATCACAGCCAGTTATGAATCTTAGTGCACCATGATAGACAACATCCAACATCCGCAGGGTGCTTGTAGGAGCATTCATGTATAGAATGTCACCGTAATCAATGGAGGGAAGGAAAGTCACAGATACAAGGCGTTTCCTAGCATTCAGTGTTAGACATGATTTATTTCTGAAAAAGAAACCCAGTTTAACTTTCAGTTTCTTCACTAGGTTTTCCACGTGGAGTTTAAATGAGAGATGTGAATCGACCAGGATACCCAAATATTTATAGGAATCAACAAACTCAATAGGGACACCATTTGAGGAAAAATCAGAGGAAGATCTGCTGGGACCGACTTCCTACTTGAAAAAAACATCCCTTTTGTTTTTTCAGCATTTAGGACAAGTTTGAGACGGAACAAATCTGACTGGATGATGTCAAAAGCGGATTGCAGTAACTGGAAAGCCTTAGCTACTGTTTTAGCTCGGCAATAAACAACTGTATCATCAGCATAGAAATGTAAGGATGCATCAGGGATGCTCTGACCTACATTAGCTATGTAGATTGTAAAGAGGGTTGGTCCTAAAACTGAGCCTTGTGGTACACCATTTTTAACTGTTAAATAGCTGGAAAAAGTACCGTTATGTTGAACACATTGCCTCCGATTGGAAAGATAGTTAGAAAACCAACCGATGGTGTGATCAGAGAAACCGATTTCTGAGAGCTTATGACACAGGATGTTATGATCCACAGTGTCAAAAGCTTTAGACAGGTCTAAGAAAAGTGCAGCACAATAATCCTTAGCATCCAATGCTTCAACAACATCATTCAGAACCTTCAGAGAAGCAGTTGTTGTGCTGTGTTTTTTCCTGAAACCAGATTGATGGAGAGGTAAGATGTTAAATGAGTCCAGATAATTTTTGATCTGGGAGTTTATCAGTTTTTCTAGAACCTTGGCTAAATGCATATAAATATATATATATAAACACAACAGCACCTATCACGCAAACACATCAATTACTTTTTTTTTTTGCATTAGTCATTGTACAATGATCTTCCATAATTTAAAATGCTTTTATGCACTGCCTCTTAATTGGCTACACCCTTAAGAACCCCCCTTTTTCTATTCTAATTTACTGAAGTAATATTTTGATCATATTAGCAATACATTTAGATATGCATTTGCTGGATACTTTTGTTTGTTTGTTTCAAAAATGAAATGTATAATGTAACTTTTCTACTGAGCAAATAAGTCACCTCATTTTAATGACTGACATTCTCAAAAAAAGAGGAAATGTTTTAAACGTGTATAATTGACTTCTTAGTAATTAAACTGAGCTTTTCCTGGAGTGTTTAAACACTAAACTGCATAAACAGGGAGCAGATAATGAGACTTTAGGCATCATCTGAATCCCTGAAGTAGAATATTAAATATGTTTTCAAATTAAGAGTTCTATGAACCTTCCCATTGTTGCTTTTCTGTTTTGGATAAATTACCCCTGGTACCTTGATTAGGAAAACCCTTTGTTGATGCGTTGCAGCGTAGTTCTTTTTTATTTAGAATTCAAGATTAAATTGCATTAGCTGTCCATCAAAAAAACAATTTAAATGCACATTATTCGGGGTGGCAAGACAACAGTGTTTAGAGCTGTTGTCTCATGCTGGCCTGGATTGTGCCAACGTGTTAGTAAGAGTGTGAGTGGTTGTTTGTTCCATTTGTCTCTATGTGTCTCTGTGATGAACTTGCAACTGTATTTTATATGTTCTGTCTGGAACAGGTCCTTCTTGCAAATGAGTCCCCGTGGCTCAGTGAGGCTAGTCTGTATAAATAAAGGTTGAAAGGATGAATGCAACTGTCTATGGTGTACCCCACCTCTTGCACAGGACTGCTGGAGGTTGGCACCAGCTTCCCGTGACCCGGAAAGGAAACGCAAGTAGAGATAAATGAATGCTGGGTGGATGCCATTTGTTAATTCAATTCAGTTTATCTATATAGCGCCTGGTCACAACAAAAGTCATCTCGGGGTACTGAACAGAAACATTCACATGCATAAAAAGTCAATTAGTAAATTTCTCTATCTAAAGAAGCCTACAGATTTTGTTGAATCTTCATTTCGTCAGTCTTCCATCCTGAGCAAGCACAATGGCAACAGTGGAAAGGAAAAACTCCCTCCTAAAAAGAAGAAACCTCCAGCAGAACCAGGCTCAGGACAAGCAGCCATCTGCTTCGAACGGCTGGGATTTGAGAGGAACACAAAGGAGAAACGAACACGGAAGGGCAAGTCCTGAATGAAGGCGAGCAGGTCTTTCTATAGGAGGAAAGAAAAAAACATATTAATATAGAAATAATTACAGATGCAAGTTATTCATTTGTAACTATTCATTTGAGATAATGTGGTCAATTTATCCTCCAGTAGTACAGGTAGTCATCGACTTACGACGCCCCCGATTTACGACGTTTCGGACTTACGTCACGCATCTAAAAAAATATATATAAATATATATATATATATATATATATATTTTTATTATTATTTTATAAATAAATAAATGTACAGTACTGTACAGTCACCAAGCACTTAGCCTATCCTAACACAGTTAAGGAGTGAGTTGAATTGTCTCCCTCCTCCCCAGCAGGCTCCATTCACATAAAGGGAGCTACTTTCACTTTATGTGA
This sequence comes from Garcialebias charrua, assembly GCA_038048925.1. Lineage (NCBI taxonomy): Eukaryota > Metazoa > Chordata > Actinopteri > Cyprinodontiformes > Rivulidae > Garcialebias > Garcialebias charrua. The sequence goes on along the minus strand of JBBPBX010026411.1, from coordinate 28,709 downwards.
AAGGGAGACAATTCAACTCACTCCTTCATCTTTAAAAACTGTGTTAGGATAGGCTAAGTGCTTGGTAACTGTACAGTACTGTACATTTATTAATTTATTTTAAAAAAATTGGTATATGATCCGACTTACGTCATTTTCGACATACGAACGGCCCGTAGGTCCGGAACTCGTTCGTAAGTCGAGGACTACCTGTATAAGCCTATAGCAGTATAACTAAGGGATATCTCAGGTAACTAAGCCAACCCTAATTATAGGATTTATCAAAAAGGAAAGACTTTAGCCTAATCTTAAAAGTAGAGAATGTGTCAGCCTCACGGACTGAAATTGAAAGTTGGTTCCACAAGAGATGAGCCTGATATCTGAAAGCTTCGCATCCCATTCTGCTTTTGGAAACTCTAGGAACCACAAGTAAACCTGCAGTCCGAGAGTGAAGAGCTCTTTTAGGAAAATATGTGTTTATTTATTTATTTATTTTTTGACTGAATAATTAAGGCATTGTCTTTTCTAATCCTTCCTCGTTTTTATTTTTTATTTTAATTATTATTATTTTTTTTTGTGTGTGGGGGTGGGGGGGCTTTTCTAATTATTGTCTCACGAATGAGTGCTTCCTGACCTTTCCCAAACAAACATGCACAAAACATAGACCCAGACAAACACTGTATACAACAAACATGATACAGAATGGAAAAGGATGAATATGGTTACAGGTACATGTATTTGTAAAAGTTTCCTGGACCACAATGATTATTAGCCTAATATGCTGTTTTTAGAGGAAACACATGTTAACCAAGAGAATTTAAAAGGAGCAAATCTTGTTCATTGCTCTCAAACGTTAAGTTATCAGTAAATACATACAGTAGTGTGTTCATTAACAGGGCAGGGAGCCTCAGTGTGTTGGCCCCATGCTAGGAAGAAGTAAATGCATTTATTTTGTGGTATTTATTTATTCATTTTTACTTTATAGGCACAATAATGACTATAATAATGAAAGAACATGTTAATATAATTTTATAATCTAATTTATATTATTGCACAGTAGGTGATTGGTGTAAGGATTTTTAGCTGATGTTTTGAGTCTTGATTAAACTAAGCTCCTAGAATACTAATTATGTTCACTATTTTCTCAGATGGTTTACACCAAAACCTCACAGCTGGGCCTCGTTTCTTCTCATGACATTTTATTTTATAAGATTTATTATTTTCTTATAGCTTCGAATGACCAAACAGTTTTAGTTTAGGCTTATTTTTAATTGTTCGCACCCAAAAATTAAAAGTTTCTTACCTAATTATTTTGTTCATTTATCACGACAAACCAACTTCAGCCTCATTTGCCGAGCTTGTTATCTTAAAAAAGAAAACTAATCCATCAAATTAATTGGAGCGGTTGTAGACTGCAGTTTTATCAGACAGTGAAATGAATCCAGCCAAAGTCAGTTTGTTCTACTCTTGGTCTGTTTATATTCAGAATGATATGCCAATAGGTGTGATTGAGAGAGTGAATGGTTGGTTGTCTTGTTTGTCTCTATGTGGCCCTGTGATGAACTTAAAGGTATTGTGACATGATTTTGTAAATTTGAATATTTGTCAGAACATATATATCTTATATCATTGAGCTCTGGTCGTTTTTGCATAATAAATTATAAATATATTAAATTTTTATTCCAAGTTATGGTAGTTTTTTTCTCTGGGATACGCCCCTAAAAATCTGCGCATTTCCGCAAAACATCATCTTGACGTGACAACGGGAAGGCACGCTCCAACGTGCATTTAAATAATAATGGCGGAGCATGTCCTATCGCGTCTGAGATATCATTTTGAGACAGTAAATCTTCCAAAACTCTCATTAATAAACCCTCCCTGAATAAAAAAATTACAGATGTTACCTGATGGCGCAGACATAATTTAAAAATGCATACATAGCAACGTGTTTGCTCCGGGCTCTCGGCTAATATTTTTAGAAGCTATCTTGGCTAACAAGAGTCCCTGACACCGGTCACGTCTGAGATATATCATTTTAAGACAGTAAATCATCCAAAACTCTCATTAATATCCCTCCCCGAATAGAAGGAAACTACAGATGTTACCTGATGGCGCAGACATAATTTAAAAATACATCATTAGCAACGTGTTTGCTCCGGGCACTCGGCTAATGTTTGTTAGCTGCTATGTCGGCTTATTACCGGTTGCGTCAGCGATATATAATTTTAAGACAGTAAATCATCCAAAACTCTCATTAATATCCCTCCCCGAATAAAAAGAATTACCTGATCGGCAGACATAATTTAAAAATACATCATTAGCAACGTGTTTGCTCCGGGCACTCGGCTAATGTTTGTTAGCTGCTATGTCGGCTTATTACCGGTTGCGTCAGCGATATATCATTTTAAGACAGTAAATCATCCAAAACTCTCATTAATATCCCTCCCCGAATAAAAAGAATTACCTGATCGCGCAGACATAATTTAAAAATACATCATTAGCAACGTGTTTGCTCCGGGCACTCGGCTAATGTTTGTTAGCTGCTATGTCGGCTTATTACCGGTTGCGTCAGCGATATATCATTTTAAGACAGTAAATCATCCAAAACTCTCATTAATATCCCTCCCCGAATAGAAGGAAACTACAGATGTTACCTGATGGCGCAGACATAATTTAAAAATACATCATTAGCAACGTGTTTGCTCCGGGCACTCGGCTAATGTTTGTTAGCTGCTATGTCGGCTTATTACCGGTTGCGTCAGCGATATATCATTTTAAGACAGTAAATCATCCAAAACTCTCATTAATATCCCTCCCCGAATAGAAGGAAACTACAGATGTTACCTGATGGCGCAGACATAATTTAAAAATACATCATTAGCAACGTGGCCTGTATCGCGGCTATTGTGTTAGCTATCTGATTCGGCTAGCTTGTTAGCAGCGAACAAACATAATCTGCCGTGATAATTGGCTTTATACACTCAAAGTGTATAAAGTAAAACAACATGAACTCACGTAAAATAAATAGTTTATAATCTAAAACACTACACACCTCCGATTATGTTTACACAAAGACTTACTCATCTCCTGGACAGTCTTCCGATGGTCCCTGCGTTGTTTCGACATGGTAGCTCCTGTGGGACTTTCTTCTGTAGATTTTCTTTTAAAAATAGTAGGAATAGCATCCGGTTTTAAAAGTCTTCTGAATCTTACTGGTAATCCTAAAGATTCTTTTATACCAGGTGCTGAAAACAATCGGCAGTGAAATGGTCGCTGCAGACATAGGACTCCTGGAACCCACCGGTCCTTGTCTGGTCCATTCTTGACAAAGTTTGTCATCTTTTGGAAATTTGTGAAGGCTCACTTGTTCACTGCTGATATTAGAACACACAAATGCACTACAACGTGACGGCATTTTTCAAGTTACACAAATAAAAGGCGATCCTTCAGGAAATGAATCTGTATGGCAAGCAGTTAAGTCAGAGTCAGAGAGTCAGAGTCAGAGAGAATTTATTGTCATTTGCACCGCATGTAGTACATGTGTTGAAAACGAGATTATGTACACAGGGTCCCAGTTACATCCAACAACAAATGCAAGAGAAAAACAATAATAACATCTAGGATTAACTAAGAGAGACATCAGCTAGTAATACACTAAGCCCTAATGTAGTAGAAAAACATCATTATAAACAGCAGCACGAACATGAGCAGATGGTCACAGATGAACGCAGCAACAAGAAACAGATCAGCATCAGCATGATGTGACATTTTGCAGTGTTTATTCTTATTATTTATTTATTCATGAGTCTGACAGCCTCAGGGTAGAAGCTGTTCCTCAGTCTAGTGGTTCTACATTTGATGCTCCTCAACCTCCGTCCCGAGGGGAGTGGTGCAAAGAGTGAGTGTGCTGGGTGAGTGAGGTCTTTCATGATGCAGGTGGCTCTTTTTCTGCATCTGGAGGTGTAAATGTCTGTGATGGTGGGGAGACTGACTCCCACAGACTTCTGTGCAGCCTTCACCACTCTTTGTAGAGCTTTCCTCTCTGCAACTGTGCAGCCTCCATGCCACACGTTGATGCTGGAGCACAGGACGCTCTCCACTGCACACCTGTAGAACGAGGTGAGGACTGAGCTTCTCAGACCGGCTCGTCTCAGCCGTCTGAGGAAGTAGAGTCTCTGATGACCTTTCTTGATCAGGCTGGTGGTGTTATTGCTCCAGCTGAGGTTATCATTCATGTGTACACCCAGGTATTTGTAGCTGGAGACCACCTCCACCGCAGATCCACCTATATACAGTGGGGTGTGGGTGTGTTTGTTCCTTCTGAAGTCCACAATCATCTCCTTCGTCTTCTTCACATTCATGTGAAGGTTGTTCTCTTTGCACCAGCTCTCCAGATGTTCCACCTCCTGTCTGTAGCTGGATTCATCATTATCTGTGATGCATCCCACCACAGCTGTATCATCTGCAAACTTAACAATATGACAGCCTGGATGTGTGGCTGTACAATCATATGTGAGCAGAGTGAACAGAAGAGGGCTCAGCACACATCCTTGAGGAGAGCCAGTGCTGAGGGTGATGGTGGAGGAGGAGAAGTTGTGGATCTTCACGGACTGTGGTCTGTTTGTTAAGAAGTCTAAGACCCAGTTACAAATAGAGGGGCTTAGTCCAAGTGTGGATAGTTTGTCTATCAGAGTTTGGGGGATCATGGTGTTGAAGGCAGATGTGAAGTCCACAAAGAGCAGACGCACGTATGAGTCCTTCTGATCCAGGTGGGTGAGAGCAGTGTGGACCACGGAGGAGATGGCGTCCTCTGTTGATCGGTTCTCACGGTATGCATATTGATGAGGGTCCTCGTTGATGTTGACGGCTGTCTTGATGTGGGACATGACCAGTTTCTCAAAACATTTAGCGACTATCGGGGTGAGGGCCACCGGTCTATAGTCATTCAGACCAGTCACTGTGGAGCTTTTTGGGACTGGGATGATGGTGGCAGTCTTCAGGCAGGTGGGAACTGACTCCAGTGCAAGTGAGGTGGTGAAGATGTCAGCCAGCACCTCACAGAGCTGGTCCGCACATTCCTTCAGAACTTTCCCTGGGATGTTGTCTGGACCCGTAGCTTTATGAGGGTTGATCCTTCTGAGACTGCCTCTCACTTCTGCTGCGGTCACTTTGAGGTGCTCCTCGTCTGGTGATGAGGTGAGTCTGGTGCTAGTTGGTCTGTTTGGATCATCAAAACGTGCATAAAACTTATTGAGGGCATCAGGCAGGGATGGGTCCCTGGGGCATTGTTTGCTTTTGCCCTTGTAGTCTGTTAAGCATTTGATGCC
>JBBPBX010026411.1:0-13146 GCA_038048925.1 Garcialebias charrua | reverse complement strand
CTTCAATGATAAGAAGTCTGAAGCCATATTGTTCCTTCCCAATGACACAACCTCAAACCACTGCATTGACCTGTCTGCTCTACCCCTATCCGAAAAACAAAAAGTCAAAAATCTGGGAGTGATAATGGATCCTTCCATGAAACTCAACAGTCATGTAAACATGATCGTCAAATCCTGTTTTTTCCAGCTGAGACGTCTGTCTAAGCTGAAGCCCATATTATCCAAAAAGCACCTGGAGACAGTGATTCACGCATTCATTACATCTAGGCTTGATTACTGCAATTCACTTCTGTTTGGCGTCAGTCAAGCCACCATTGCACGATTACAACTGGTTCAGAACGCAGCTGCCCGATTTTTAACCAGCACACGCAAAAGAGAGCACATTACACCAGTCTTGGCCTCCCTTCACTGGCTACCGGTTCATCTTCGAATCCAATTCAAAATTCTCATGTATGTCTACAAATCGCTGAACAGTCTCGCCCCCGCCTATCTCTCGGATCTGATACACCCATATGTCCCTCCACGTGCTTTGAGGTCAGAGGATCAGGTACTCTTAATAGTTCCAGAAACTCGCCTTAAGCGCAGGGGTGACAGGGCGTTCTCTGTAGCAGGCCCAAGACTCTGGAACGAGTTACCGCTGCTCATCAAACAGGCCCCCTCCCTCTCGGTTTTCAAATCCCGGTTAAAAACTCACTACTACTCCATCGCTTTCAATGCCAGCTGATTTGTATTGGATCGTTTGATTTATGATCTGCAATGTTTTTATGTTTTTCGTGTTGTACTTCATTGTCTGTGTTGCCTGTTGCGTGTTTGTTTGTCCAGCACTTTGGTGTGGACTTGTTCCTGTTTAAAGTGCTTTATAAATAAAATGGTATGGTATGGTATGGTATGGTATAGGTTCACAAGTCCTTTCCCTATACTGAAAGTGGTCAACAGGTCGGCGGTGAGATTCCAACTCCCACCGTCAATGAGGATACACCCGACCTTCCATGTATCCCATGTCAAGCCTGTTACCACCAGCCCTCTTCAGCCTGCAACTAGACTCCCTTCTCCCCCCCGGATGATTGACAACGCACCTGCATTCACCGTCGGATGTCTCCTGGATGTGAGACGCAGGGGCCGGGGCGTTCAATATTTAGTATATTGGGAGGGTTACGGTCCTGAAGAACGTTCCTGGGTCTCTAGGTCTCGCATCCTGGACCCAGGACTCATCACCTCTTTTTTCGAGGCTCACCCTGAAAAAAGACTTTGATCGCCAAGAGACTATCCTTGAGGGGGGTCACTGTAGGATTCCTGTTTTTTCTGTCTGTTTGTCACTTTCCTTCCACAGCCAATCACTCAACTCATCAAACCTGTTGTCACTCTGAGGAGGACTGCTGACTCACCTATTTAAGCAGCTGCCAGACACCTCTTCAGTGCTGGGACATCTTCTGCCAATCCGACCTTCCATGACCTGACTCCTCTGGTCTTCTCCAAGACTCTCTACATCCACGGGTCTTTACCTCTGTGGATTATTCGATGTCCCATCACCATCTAACCCTAACCCACCCTTCTCTATTGCCTCCCTAACAAATCTCTCCACAAGCTACAGATGATCCAGCACTCAGCTGCCCGTGTCATCACTCAAATCTTCTCCTATAACCACATCACTCCTGTCCTGCAGCAGCTCCACTGGCTCCCAGTTAAATCACGCATTGTCTTCAAAATTCTACTTCTCACGTTCAAAGTTATCCACAACCTTGACCCTCCTTATTTATCGGACCTCCTACAAATCTCCATCACATCATGCTCTCTCAGATCCTCCTCTTCGCTACACCTCCATGTACCCTCTGCCCGCCTCTCCACCATGGGGAGCAGGGCCTTCACTTGCTCTGCCCTTCACCTCTGGAATGCTCTACTGCCAGACCTTCGAAACACCACCTCCCTTTCCTTGTTCAAGACTGCTCTGAAAACACATCTTTTTAGACTAGCTTATCATTAACTTTACTAAATGTATTTTAAATTATTTTGTATTTTATATTCTTTATGTATTTTATATTTCAATTTGTTACTGCTGATGTTTGAACTGTTTGTTTGTTTGTTTTGTTAAGTGTCCTTGGGTGTCCTGAAAGGCGCTTTTAAATAAAATGATTATTATTATTATATTATTATCTACTCTGTCTGGGTCAACCTGCTCCTCTCTCCAACAGGATCCTCTCACTCAACTTGCTGCAACCCCAGGAATCCCTCCTTCAACTCTCCTCCAACCATCTCCTGCAAAACAAAAGTAAGAATTACAATTATTTTACGCAAGACTCAAATTCATCATATTGCCTATGGACATATGCTCACCAACTCTCCCCGCTTCCTTTTCAGCTGCTCGAGTGATTTTATCTGCACTGTAAATAAACATCACTTACCTTTTATCCTGCCTTGTGTCCTTACTTCCTATTTGGGGTCGACGTTAAACCAAAACCTGATACTCTCAATAAGATCCAAACACTCAGAAATAAGTCGAACAGCCTTTGTTCTTCCTTTGCTGAAGGGAGGTGACCCCACCTCACTGAACAAACTATTGACCGATCTCTAAACTCTGCATTTTAGCCAAGGTTCTAGAAAAACTGATAAACTCTCAAATCAAAAATTATCTGGACTCATTTAACATCTTACCTCTCCATCAATCTGGTTTCAGGAAAAAACAGCACAACAACTGCTTCTCTGAAGGTTCTTAATGATGTTGTTGAAGCATTGGATGCTAAGGATTATTGTGCTGCACTTTTCTTAGACCTGTCTAAAGCTTTTGACACTGTGGATCATAACATCCTGTGTCATAAGCTCTCAGAAATCGGTTTCTCAGATCACATCATTGGTTGGTTTTCTAACTATCTTTCCAATCGGAGGCAATGTGTTCAACATAATGGTACTTGATAGGGATATGTAAACACCTTCATTTAAACACCTTCACCTAGAACAAGAACCACACAAAGAAACAAGAAATGATTATAAAATAGTTACACTTTGCAAAGGGGATATCACTTCAAACTCGCTTGGAGCCTTGCTCAACCGTGTTTGAATCAAGTCCGAATTGGTCAGCGCGTGTTGGGATTTTATTCTCTCAAAAGTAGGACAAGGTGAGATTCAGATAGCACATGAACATACAAGAACGTAATATCAAAAACAAACCAGAACGTGATGTCAGAACATTATCTGTAATCAAACATAAGCTGGACCAACCAGCGTCCTTGTTCTGTGTCAAGGAGACTAATGCACGCACTCTTTAGATAAGTGTTTGTTACATAAAGAGAGAATTTAGAGAGTTGAGTAATGATTTTGTTAGAATACATTAATAAAATAAGTTTTATATGATAAATGTTAAAAACTCTATCAATACTTCTTCCAGTTATTTAACAGTTTAAAATGGTGTACCACAAGGCTCAGTCTTAGGAACAACCCTCTTTACAATCTACATAGGTAATTTAGGTCAGAGCATCCCTGATGCATCCTTACATTTCTATGCTGATGACACAGTTGTTTATTGTCGAGCTAAAACAGTTGCTAAGGCTTTCCAGCTTTTGCAATCTGCTTTTGATATCCATTCAGATTTGTTCCGTCTAAAACTTGTCCTTTATGCTGATAAAACCAAAGGGATGCTTTTTTCAAATAGGAAGTCGGTTCCAGCAGTTCTTCCTCTGATTTTATCCTCAAACGGTGTCCCTATTGAGTTTGTTGATTCCTATAAATATTTGGGTATCCTGGTCGATTTGCATCTCTCTTTTTAAACTCCACGTGGAAAACCTAGTAAAGAAAATGAAACTTAAACTGGGTTTCTTTTTCAGAAACAGATCATGTCTAACCCTGAATGCTAGAAAACGCCTTGTAAGTGTGACTTCCCTTCCCTACAGTGACATTATCTACATGAACGCTCCTACAAACACCCTGCAGATGTTGGGTGCTGTCTATCATGGCGCACTAAGATTCATAACTGGCTGTGATTATCATAACCACCACTGCACCCTGTATTCACTGGTTAACTGGACATCATTAACTTCACGCAGACTCTTCCACTGGTACATTTTCATCTTTAAATCACTTCTTGGTCTGTTGCCTTCATACATCTCCTCCTACATGTCTTTGTGTGAGTGCAGCTACAGCGTGCACTCTCAGGACATGATTACCTGCAGTGTTCTGTCAGTGAGAACTGAACTTGGCAAAAGGGCCTTCTCCTACTCCGCTCCTGCTTCCTGGAATATCTTACAAAAAGATCTGAAGCTCTCGGCCTTGACCTCTCTAAATAGCTTTAAGAATCTGTTAGAATCCTGGAAAAAACCAATGCAGACATGTTCCTGTTTTTGATTTTCTACATCTACCTTATAATCTGTCTGTTTTGCTATTTTGATATATTTGTTTTAACTCGTTTTAAAAAAAAATCTGTATTTCTCTCATGTTTGTCTATTGTTGATTGTTCAAGGAAATTCTACTGTTGCTGTTGTCATTATTCTTTAGTTTGTAGACAGGTCTCTCTTGTAAATGAGTCCTCGAGGCTCAATGAGATTAACCTGCCTAAATAAAGAATGAATGAAACTTTTAACTGCTTCTCATCTTTTGCATCTTTCTTTTGGAGTGTCGTGTCTGAAATCTAGAGTCAGACACATCTGTCCTGCTGGAAAAGAATCTGCTGCTCTCCATCAGGACCCCAGTGGAGCTGCAGGCTCCAGAGATCAGCCCGGTCTCCACTGGCCCTGCATGCGTCTGCCTTTCCAATTTCAAGGTCAGATCAACATGGCGGCACAGAGCACCAGCAGCACATGCACAATGAACGCAACACGAAAAGGGTTTATCAGAGTGCAGCTCCACTTGCCTGTTAATACAGGCTGAGTAAGAGCGTAAAGATGTCAGCGTGAGCAGAGTGCATTTTAATTAGCTCTCATTCGCAGCAACAGGCTCTCTCATTTTTACGAGGCTTTTTTTTTTCTTTTTCTTTTTTTTTTGGTCGATTGGGAAAATAATGACCTCCTCTCCAAATTGGGAAGTGATGGGACGGCTGGTGATGGGAGTTCATTTTCCCTTCCAGCACCCTGAATGGGATGTGTGCACCATCCAAGTTGGATAAAATCCAAAGCCAGAAGAGGGAATAGTATCTCAGACATCCTGCCTGCTGAGGCAAAGAGGCATTGACTGGCTGCTGCTGGCTTCCTCTGGATCACTCAGAGCTAATGCATTTTCTGGCACTCACACAGATCTGCACATAAACACACTCACTTGGACAAAATGACACCGTCTACTATCACACACTCACGCCCACGCAGCAGCAGCAGCAGCATCACAACATGGCATTGTCTTCCTCATTCTGATGCAAATCAGATGTTGTGGAGTAAAGCTCAGACTGTGGAATCACCTGCAGCCAACCTGTGACAGCAGATCTGTGTTTGGGTAACAGCGCCATCTAGTGGTGACTTTATGAAGAGACTGCTTCATTTTCAAATGATTCTCTCACTTTTATCAATTACATCCAGGGAAAGGAACAAAATCATTATTTTTATTAACGTCCATCAGAAGGCGTAACGCAGGCATTAATGTTTTCTACTGTGTCTGTGTTCATTTGCCTGTTAGCAAAATATTTGTTGAAACAGCAGATGGGTTTAATTGAAACGCTCAGGACGTAATTATGGATGCACATCTGCAACTTGTTAACTTTTTACATCATTCTGATTCAAGATGGTCGCCACACCTAACTGATTTCAGCAAGCTTAAATTTTTATAAACCCACTCACTTTCATGTATTTTGAGATATAATTTGAGATGATAGTAGCTGAGAGCCATTCCCAGCATGTAATTTGAGCTCAACACATCACGTAACATTTTTGTTAAAAACCTTAGTATTAACTGTTAAATTCAACCCTGTCTGTCTGTTAGCAAAATCTTTCATGAACCACTGAACGGATTTTAATAAAACCCTGAGTATCAAGTTTCAAGGTTCTTTATTGTCATTCATATCACAAGTGGTACATGAGGTGGAACAAAATTGTGTACTTAAGGTCCCAGTTACACCCAAAAATAGCAAAGAAAAAAAATACAACACAGTATACAAGGATATAAGATACATTCTAAACACTAATAATGTAAATTAATATAGTATATTAAAGGTGCTATGTGTAACTTTCTGTAGAGTGCAGAACTTAGAAAAATTTTCAACAGGCAAAGCATTCTGATCCCTCCCCCTCAGAGTCGAGCTCTGTTTTTATTGGCTGATTCAAATTCAAGCTCTGTTTTTATTGGCTGGTTACAAACTCTGTTTTTATTGGCTGGTTAAAGGGGACCTCAGATGTTTTTTTTTTTTTAATTTTATGGTATGTCTGTGTGCTATCCAGACCCCGTTCATTCAATTTAATACACAAAATAATTCTTAGATAATAAATTATACCCTTTTTAATTCTGCCATTTCTAACTTCCGTTCTAAACGACCTGTTTATGATAATGAGCTCTGAAGTCCACGCCCGTCAAAACTCTGTCTCCGCCCTCTGTAACAGCCAGTATCTCAAATCTGTTGTTGTTTTAAAATTAGCTTTTTTTAATTACTCGTTTGACTTACTGTTAGTGCTAGCTTAAGATAACTTACCAAAAGCTGTTTGTGCGCGCCGCCATTAGCTGCTCCTTTTATCATGCCCTCCCGAATCCGAGGCTAAAATTAGCTCTTCCTCCTCCTTCGGTAACAAACAGCCGCTAGTTGCATGCGGCGCTTTGATCCGCAGCTGCACATCCAATCCAGACACACACAAATTCCACCGAGTGTTTCCAGTTAATTTATCCGTATAAGGCAACCGCTGCCCGTCACTGGACCCACATGGTCCTCAAAAGCCAGCAGCTCCCTGCAGCCCTCACCCCGATCTCTCCGAAACAAAAAAAAAAGATGCCATGGCCAGGAAGCGAACCCCGGTCCTTTGGGTGCCACAACAGTGATTTATCTTATTGACCCAACCTGGCAGTGAGCAAAAGCAGTCCTTCATCGTATAAGAAAGAAATACAACCACCTACTTTTAGAACGCTGGAGTTTTGATTAGATTTTGAAGTGAAGGGTATTCTTAAAATAAATAAATTGCTAATCTGAAAAGTATATCGATCAGTGGTGCTTGTACGTTTCAGACTGTCGCCCCGCGAGAGTGTGTGTGTGCACAGTTTCAACGAGACAGAGTTCAAACAAGGTAATAAAACATTCTGGTTTTACTCAAGATGTGCTGCGTGGCTGGAGCAGGGCAAGCCCCTAGCCCCCCGGGGGCTAAATAAATGAATAAATACATAAATGACCGCCGGGTCAGCTCCAAAACTGCTCGGCAACCGTGACGTGTATTATACTGAAGTGGGTTGAGCCGCACCAGAGCTGTATATATAGAGTTCTGACACTCTTTGAAGTCGCCGACAGGCGGTCAATCGTTCCAAACAACGGCTATGGAAACCTTGTGGAGCTGCGCCCTCTGGCGGCGACGGAGCGCTACTGCAGGCAGAGTCAGACTGTTAAACAGAGCCATGGAACGAATCGCCCCCTCCATGACCCACGTGACTTCCGCATTCCATTCTTACAACGGAACTCAATGGAAGTGTCGCAACTCTCACTTTATATGGCTCTGAGCCGCACCAGGGGTTGCTAGGTGAGGGGCTGGACTCAGGTTCGAGGTGGGTTGTCCTGGCGCTTGTGACGTGCAATGATTTGAAAACGAAACATATCTTATCACAGTAAAGTAAATCTACTTAGAGTAAATAAACCACTGGGTGCATTTTTTTTGGCACAAGGACTGTTTTTTTATGAAGAAAATTCCCAAAGTTGAGTAAAAAAAAACATTAAAAAGTGAATTTTGCATGTGTGGTCCCCTTTAAGGACGGGTCACTCTGTGTTTTTTTAGATTTTTTATGAATGCTGATAGAGAAGCAAGGGGACTATAGTTTTTTTCAGAGATTACTTTGTCTAACATCAGTCTGTCAGTAGATAGTGACAGAGTGAAGAAATATGTTAAAAATATATTGTTAGAAAAGTTACAGACTGCATTACAAAGTTACATAGTGCAGCTTTAAGCAGCAGTGTGAACATGTATGTATTTCATTAAACTTTGAAATTAGCCTGATTCAAGACCTCATCATGAAAAAATCACCAAGATGTAAACTCAGAACACTTTCACTGAAACGGAGTGAAAATGATCAAAGCTGACATCATTCATAGAGCTATCTACAAGATACTAATTATCATCTTTTCACAACTGTTTGAGCTATTTCTTTAAAAGCCTAACAGTGTACGTGGTAAATGTTTGCAACGCATCAATGATTATTCAGGGGGTCATCAGTGGCTCTCCACTCCTGTCCACTGGCTTTAAGAAGAATATTTTTCCCGTCATGCAGGCACTCACGTCCATATAATCCAAACTGATTGATGAAACCTCCGCAGGGGGGGCGTGCAGCACAGTGCAACCTCCCCCGACATGTAAGAGGAAAACAGAAATAGACTTGCGCTCATTGAAGATCATCTCGCAGCCCACTCGTATCCAAAGTGACACGTGGTAACAAACCAGTGTGGGACGGTTCGCTCAGGTGCTGCAGCACGGCAATGGATGATCTAAACTCCACAGAGGCGTCGCCTTGTTTCATCAAATGTGCTGCACCTCACACAGTAAGCACCCTGTGGAGTTTCCCCAACGTGTGTGTGCGTGTGTGTTCACATCTAATGTTAGGTAATTGTGTGTGCTTTCATTAGACGAGGCCTGCTGGCCCACTGTGAGTCCCTTTTAGTCGACACGAAACTCCTGCTTTCTCTCCATGCGTCGCTTTTCAAAGTTATTCCTGTTCTTCTCCCAGCGTTCACCTGGAATAATCACGACATGAATCATGCCCAACAGAGAGGAGCTCTGCTTCGAGAACAGCTCCCACTACAAAGGCCAAGCAGGTGGAGAAACAACGCTCTTCTAGCTCCCACAGATCACCTGATCACGTCACGTGTTTTGACTGACAGGGCAATGGATCAACTTCTCAGGTTGTGCATCAAAATGAAAACTTTATCTACAAACAGTACAGAGGCAACTGAAGAATCTGACTATTTACACGTTTTTTTAGCTGATCATGCATTAAAATGGTGGACTTTACTTATACTGTATACGGTTGGTTTCTATCTTATGAAGATACTCAAAACTCTTTACAACACAATCTGTGCCCTCATTTACCCATTCATACATAACTCTACTAGATCTATACAAAGAATAATCAGTGCTTTATCACACACATACACACATCAGAGGCAATGAGGGGTTCAGTGTCTTGCACAATAATAATAATAATAATAATGAATTCAATTTATAATGCACTTTTCATTAATAAAAATCTCAAAGTGCTACAAAGTGTAACAAAGCAAAGATCAAAATAAAACAAGTGATAAAATCAAATAAAATCAATAATAATATCGACTAAGATCAAAGATAAAATCATGTGGATGCAGATTAGGCTTGCTTAAAAAATAAATAAAATAAAACAAGTGATAAAATCAAGTAAAATCAATAATGATATCAGCTAAGATCAAAGATAAAATCATGTGGAGGCAGAATAGGCTTGCTTAAAAAGAAAAGTCTTTATGCTGCTTTTAAAGTCAACCAGTGACTGTGGAGCTCTCAGGTCGTCAGGGAGGGAGTTCCACAGGCGGGGGGCAGCCACACAGAATGCTCGGTCTCCCATGGTCCTCAATTTGGTCCGAGGAATATGAAGGAAATTACTGTTCTGTGATCGTAGAGACCGGGTGGATGAATATGGTGCAAGAATGTCCTTTAGATAGTCAGGTGAAGTGCCGTGCAAGCATTGATGGGTAATGAGAGCAGTTTTGTACTGAATTCTGTAGGTGACAGGAAGCCAATGGAGGTTATGGAGAATGGGTGTAATATGTTCAACATACAGGGACACTTCAACATGTGACTGCTGGTGGGTTCGAACCCCCAGCTCTCCCACTGGAGGACAGCTGCTCTAGCCACTCAGCCACACTATTAATGGTTGGTTACTGCATCATTAAAAAAAAAAAAAACTTTGAAAGGAGTCATAAAAGTTTAAATATTTGAAAAGAATGACATAATTAACTACCGGTAATCTCATTTAGGCCTGTGTTTTTAGGAGTAATATCAGAGAAAATCTCACAAATGTTTCAGCTTTAGGTCTTCATCAAATGACACTCCAGTACAGTATATGTTTGAAAGTCTCTGAAATGAACTTGTGTAAATTAAATTGTGGGAGTCTTGTTTTCCCAGTTGTCCTTCAGTCACAAGATGGTGCCAACTAGCCCACACCCGTGAACCATTCCCTTGATGAGATGACAGGAACATTAAAGGCAGCAGATGACTTCTCCTCACCACTGGTGCATTACATGCCTAAAGCATCATCTCTTGTGACTCGCCTGTTCCCGGACTCCTCTGAGAAACCCTTGAAGCCTCCTTGTGATCTCCTCAGCTGTGTTCATCACCTCCTTGCTCCCCATAGTTCCAGATACTGACCATGCATATTTATTCACTGTAAATAAATTCATTGGTTTTCTACACTGCATTGAAGTTTGTTCATTTATCGCTGCATATTCTGTTAAATGTTGCATAAATAAGATACTTTTACTTGAAGAGTTGTGCGTCCCAATTTGTTTTAGTGATTTTTACTGCACACTCCCAAACAGGCAGACAACAATGTTGTTGCATGTGTGTGCTAGTTGCTAAAACCACAAAACAATTATGAGCAAAGTATTTGTTTTTAGTATTTCATGAACCAGCGGATGGCTTTTAATGAAACTTTCAGAAAGCTTGCTTTTCAGAAAGCAATCATTGGATGCCCAAATGCAACTCCTAAACTTATGAAGGTAACCCAATTCAAGATGGCTGCCACAGCTAACTGAGCAAAGCCAGAACATAAATGGTTGTACCTGTTAGTTTTACAGGTATTGAGGTAAAATGTGGTGTTGCTGTAGCTACAGTTCATGTCCAACACACGCTTTGAGATCTAACAGTTTGGTCCAGTTCTGTCTTGAAAACTTTGCAATTAATTTTTGGAGTCAACTCAATCTGTCTGCAAAATATCTCATGAACCACCGAATGCTTTAAAATTAAACTTTGGGAAAACGATCAATAAATATATGTCTACGAGTGATTAACTTTAGGAGTCAACTGAATTCAAAATGGCTTCTGCAGCTAACTGACATTAGAAAACATAAACATGGGTATAATTCAGTCAGTTTTACAGATACTGAGCTGAGATTTGATGTGGTAGTAACTGAGAGTCATTCCCAACGCATACTGTGAGGGCTAACAGATCGTAAAACCTGCAAGAAATTGAATAATACTTTCTACTCTGGCTCTAACTCAAGGTGGACGCTCCTGCTTTCCCTCCCCTGTTCTCCTTCTGCCTGCGTTGCTCTTTGTGTTTGAAGCTCCTAGTACAAATCTCCCAAACAAAACTTAAGATTATGGTTTTGGTGAGCTGGACTTTCAATGCAATCGACAAAATATTTTCAACAAAATGACAGGGTCCTGGAGAACACTCTTGTCTAGCTGAGACTCATGCTGCGGGGCACGTCAGAGATCCGTGGGGAGTTTGGCAGCTGATATGTCTCTCAGTCCTGTCTCAGGAGGATGCCAAAGACATTTATATATTGGATTTATGATGGCAGGGTTTCTGCTCTTTGGCATTGGAGGCGCTCTGTTTTATCAACTTTTGAAGAAAACTTCAGCAGCAGTTTTAGCCATGGCAAAGCTCTTGAGTCTGTGTGAAGGTTTGGTTCGTGCTATGAGGACTCAAAATCAGCTGATTTACGAGCTAAACCGTAAGACAGAGGTGATTTGTGAGAATCGCAGGCCACCTGCAGCCTCTTGGACTTGATGCATGTTGGGATCGACCTTGAAGGAGGGCTCATAACACGGATCACTGGGGTGTAATACCCATAAATTTGGCCATTTTGAACTGGAAAGTTCTAGCAAGACTCAAGGCTGACAAGAAAAAACAGTCTGCCTGAAGAAAAATGAACAATTATGGCTTATCTGAATCTGACTCCCCCGTTTGGCCTTGGATACGAGCCAACTATCAAATTTCTCATGGGACATGGGTAACAAGGGACAAAAGCTTTGTCTATCTATCGCATGTGAAGGCGCCTTGCATGGCAGTCGCCGCTACCGGTGTATGAATGTGTGTATGAATGGGTGGATGGTTGGTATTGTAAAGCGCTTTGGGGCTCATCACAGGGGGCTAGAAAGCGCTATATAAATAAGCTCCATTTACCATTTACCATGTGCTTGCTGGTAGAGTTTTTTGTTGTCTCAAATCGTGTCCTGACAGGACAAGATGTGAAGAGATCTTTTTTTGTAATACCACTATCCTCATGGTTTTTCCCTTTTTCTATCTAAAAGTATTCTGATAAAGAATAAGAGGCCACACTTTTCAGCAGCAGCCACGTGCACTCGGCCCATCTTTCGGACGGATGTACAAACATAATTTCACTGTATTCCCGTACAATGATAGTAAAGCTTATTCTGATTTGGATAATTACTTCGACTTAACCTAAACCCGTCTTTTCTCAGTAATAGATAATTTTATTTTGAAATTCTGCCATGAAACAGGGCAGGTGACATTATACCTTAAAAGAAAATTGGATCTTTATTTTAGATGGTGATTGACTTTGTTGTGCTTAATTTATAGAATGAATAACGTATCTCACATTTTCTTTTATGAAAATTTAAAAAGCAGCCATTATGTGATTTATACAACCTCTGCTCTATATGATGCGATAGAGTGAAGTACGTCTTGCCCTTCTCTGCTTCCCTCTCACTGCACTTGCTGGCAGCATCCTTCAAGCTAAAAGCCATGCCACCTCCATGTTTGCTTGCATCCTCTGCCTTTGTTACACCTCACTGGTGAGCCAACGCAGCTGGCAGCACCTGCGTTCCTGTCCACCGCCTCATCACGGTGACTGCAAATAGTTGTTGTTCTTGTCATGGTCTGACCTTAAGCTGATGAATGCATCAACAGGCGGAATTTTTAAATAAGCCTTCAACATAGCCTTCATTTTTATTAAATTCTGCTCAAAAGCTTTTGTTCTTCTACTGATTACACATTTTTCCCAATTCTATTTACAAGGACAGTAAATTGTTCAAATTGTTGTTTGAAGAATACAACACA
>JBBPBX010026410.1:22497-38129 GCA_038048925.1 Garcialebias charrua | reverse complement strand
TCTATTTCAATGAACAATTGTGTGATTTTCAGACTGTGTGCCCCTCTGCTTTTTAAGTTTAAAAAAGATCATTCTGCCCATCATCACATCAGTTTTCACCTCACATCAGCTCTGACCGCTTAATTGAGCCATAATAATGCATTATATATGGGATATGTGTGTGTACAAACAAGCTGGGGAGTATCTTCCCTTGCTGGAAGCAATGTAGGATTAGAGGTCAAAGGTGATGCGCGCTATAATTTCTAATTAGATCACAGCTCAGAAAAGTGATCTATCATTGCCAATAGGTTACGTTTGACAAGACTTCAGCTATGTACAGGGATCAACCTTCCACGTTCACATCTCTCCCAACCACCACCTTGAGCTCTTGAGCTCCACCTCAAGGGAAACACTATATAAATGTCAATGCACCGACTACTGAAACTGTCACAGCTCTGGGCTAAAAGTACATGGAGTAAAAAAAGATTTTCTTTCTGTTACTCTGGTGGTGGTTTCTGGAAATGCAACTGTGATTGAGGGCTCCTCTTACACAGCAGCAGTGGACCTGAACTTCTGTTATGAGAAATTTAAACTCTGTTAGGTGGACAAAATGTGCACCCAAACTCTGCTGTGTGTGGATGTACTGTATAAGGGAATGGGTATAGAAGCTGAAACAAATTCCAGTTCTTGCTCAATGCAGTGTGCAGGTGACTACATCCTGTTCTCAACTACAGCAGTATATTCGATATGCATATCAATAATTTCTCTCTCTCTAATCAAATAGAAAGCTTGTGAAATAAATATCTATTTTCTCCCA
The DNA here is from genome assembly GCA_038048925.1 of Garcialebias charrua. Lineage (NCBI taxonomy): Eukaryota > Metazoa > Chordata > Actinopteri > Cyprinodontiformes > Rivulidae > Garcialebias > Garcialebias charrua. Next base: position 37,333 of record JBBPBX010026410.1, on the reverse strand, counting down.
GCCTGCCCGTTTACAACAGGTGGCGCAGCTGTATAAACAGAGCGTGGCAAATGAAGAATTTCTTTTAGTGAATCGGCGTGGCTGGCATATGCTCGATATAGGAAACCCATAGCATCAGTGGCTCCTTATTGGCTGCTGAGGTCAAAGGCTAGGGAAGGTCAAAGGTGTCATCCTCCTTTCTCATCATGAAGTGCATTAACATCTTCCCCTTGTCCCATCATATCCAGATGGCTGACCAGGCCACAGGACAGATGCCCCATATTAAAATATCTTAGCGATCCAAAACGGGCCATCAAGAATAAATATGGCTCCATTTTTAGGACATCATATTTCAAAGGAATATGGATACAGATACAGGGGTACATGTAGGGGTGGAGAGGCCCAGGCTGTGATCACAGTGCCCTGATTGATTCTTGGTGCAGCTGCATCAGTTGAATTTGCTTGGTTGGTGTTAACACATACTTATTATTAGCACAAAGTTTTGGAGAAATGAACAATGCTGGGAATAAAGAGACTGTAAAAATAATGTGTAAAGTATGAAATAATGTGCACAATCTTTTACAGAGTATGTGTTGTGAATGACTCTCAGCTACTGCCACTTAGCTACTGTATACAGTATCTGTATCTACTCTATGTAGAGTAATAGGTTTGGTGTTGGCTAATGTCAGTTAGTGGCCAGCTTCAGTTGGATTGACTATGAAAGGTAATATCAGTTCTAGATCTAATATATGTATTTTTTTTTTGCTGTCACAAATCAATCACTGTCAATAAACATTTTAACTTTTTATTTTACATTTTATAATGTCAATGTGAAATCAAATTTATACAGTGTAGTACCCATTGATTGTATGTGGAAGACTCAGTGGTGAAGTGCTTCTCCGTTGCATCTTATTCAAGATTTAATATAAATTTTCTTCAGTGGACAAACCCAAGTACGGTAACAGCTGTACACACAGTCGCTACCATCTTACCTGCTGAAGCTTGTAAGTCAGGGTTGGACGCCAGATTGGGAATGACAAACTATCTTACTGTTGCTTTAAACCATATTTTGACAAAAAATTACTGCAAATGTGGAGTATGGGTATACTATTTTCAGTGGGGGTGGTGGAGTGAGTACAGTATACATTTTGGGACTGATGATTGTTGCCAATCGTGTTTTAAGGATTGAAGGAGGGTTGCGAGCTTGAGTGGTATGCAGACTTTCTGATGATATGTGGGTGTTTGCAAAAAAGACAAGATTTTTGTTTTGTTTTTTGTTTTTTGGTGCAGGAAAACACCAAAACTACTGTAATTTGTGCATTTTTAAAACTATTCATTTTATATCTTATATAGACTCTAAAACTATAGTATAAGATAACTATAGAAAATCTTGCAAGACAGTTCAGAGTTGTCGCAGGTGTCCTGGTGGTCTCTGTCATTATTCTCCTTCTTGCATGGTCACAGTTTGTGAGGACGGCCTGCTCTTGGTAGGTTTACACATGTCCCATATTCCCTTGATTTCTTGACGATGGATTTAACAGAACTCCTGGGATGTTTAGAATCCTGGAAATCCTTTTGTTTCTATCCACTGACTTGGACTTTTCAATAATCTTTTCACTGAGTTAAATTAGGACAGTCACATTAAATTACCATTTAATGTCACTTATTTTAATTAAACGTAATAATATACAATAATTTTAACACAATACAGTTGTACCGGTATGTATCTAGTATTACTCTGTAGAAATTTGAATTTTTTTATTTTGTCAGACAGACCAACTTACATTCAACTCGACTGATTTATGACCGCAGTACTGTAAAAGAGTAAAATATTGAAGGATGGTAATATTTTATTGGTACTGTATATCCATTTTTTTATGCTAACAGACATATTTGACTTCAAATAGTTAATGAAAAATTCCAAACAAGCAATTGGTTTATTACCTCACAGAATATGTTTTAGAGATCAATCCCACTAGAGACTTGGATAATATCTGTAAAGTTGATTGAGTTAGTGACATTTCTGTGTTTTTAAAAGTCTGGCTGTGGCAGCCATCTTTAATTGGGTTGACTACAAATGTAAATAAGTTGTAGATGTGGTATATAAGTGCCATCTGTGGTCGCTCTGAGATTATTTTTCAGTAACGCGTCTTTACAACATCCAATGATTAATTTTCTGAGAATTTCATTAAAATGTGCCAGTGGTTCATGAGATATTTTGGTAACAGACATATTTGTAAACCTAAACCTAAACTGCCTAATGAATCCAGGATGATGAGTTACAACAACATTTAATTTCCCTCTGGGATTAATCATTTTTTAATTGTCAATGTCAATGTCAATTTTATTTATATAGCACATAAAAACAACCGAAGCCGACCAAAGTGCTGTACAGTTAAAAATAAAAAAATAAAAACAGAGTAAAATGCATCTAGTGCCACTGAAACATAATAAAGTTATCAGTAAATATACAGTACAACAACAATAAAATCTGCTCAAAATTTGTTCTCAGACTCTGCGAGGATTAAATGCCAAGTGAAACAGATGAGTCTTGAGCAAAGATTTAAAAGTCTCAACAGTCTGAGCGGTCTTTAAATTCTCTAATTGAATTGAATTGGTAACCTGCACATGTACACAAGCTAAAAATATACAATATTATCTGTTGTTGCCTTGATTTAAGCAAATGTAGCTTTACTTGAAAAGAAACGATAGACAGTTTTCAATGATCATCACACATGTGACTGAAAAACTAAGTCATGCAGTCTTGACGGGCATAATTCTCCTGCTTTTGGATGAATATGTCAAACTCAAATGATTAATGTTGTTGGGAAGCTGTCCAGTTGGATACTTTTAAACTGCCAAAACAAATGTACCCGTATATGATATCACTTCTCCGTGCTTCTTGAGTTATGTCGTCATCCGAACTCATCATTCACCGTGCGTGTTTAGCCAATCGTCTCATCTCATATTCAGGCGGCCCCGCCTTTCAGAGGCAGTCATTATTTTTACAGCACCCAAACCCTCCCAGGCATGCTCACAGTCAAACAAATGGAGCCTCTCCAAACCAAATAGACCACGGCATCCTGCTGAGAGCTTAGGCTTGGCCCTCATGCATACACACACATTTATGTTTATACGGAGCGCCAGTGACTCGCACATGCTCTCTCATATGCACATCCAAACACACACACAAATATATATGGCACTACCCAGTCCAGAGACCTCTGACTTGAACCTGCTGCTCTCACTCAGCAACACATAAATCACCAGGCTCTCAGCGGCACTGCTGGCCCTCGCTACCATGCTGAACTTGACTCCACGGGAATAAACGTCTGTAACTGGATACAAAAAACTAATCCATGCCTGAGACAATTGCTGGCGCACAGAGGCCCTGGAGGTGCTGTTACTTCTGACAATTTCTTGCGTCTACCATAAGACCTCTGACTTTTGAACCGAGGCCTGCTGGGTGACAGAGACAGACAGGGAGAATGAGCAAAGACACAAGGATCAATGGCAACACTGCCTCTCAAGTCCAACTTCTTTTCACTGAGGTGCCATCTGTGGTCGCTCTGAGATAATTTTTCAGTAACACGTCTTTACAAGCCTCTGCTGCATTGACCTAAATGAAGATTTTACAAATTTATAGCAAAAGATGGTTATTAAATTTATATTTTATTTGTTTTAACCCTGAAACAGTTCCTGTAAACTTAATGACTTGCCAACAAAATATTAAGTTGTTAAAAAAAATCACTTTGAATGGTCAACTTCAAGATTCTAGATACCATACATGGGAAAAATACAATGTTTTTTTTTTTTTTTTACTCAGTACGGTATCTTTAATTGTAGAAATTTGCAGAATGATTTTATTTAAGCCAAGAATGGCTAAATAATTTCTTTCTTTCAGCTGCTCCCTTCTTCAGGGGTCGCCACAGCAAACTAACTCTTGCGAAGACTTGACAATTGTTTTAATGCCGGGTGCCCTTACTTACGCAACCACACACCACTGAGCTACCACACCCCTCCGTGATGGAGGTTAAGGGCCTTGACTGAGTGTAGGTGCTTCACCTTTCCACATTTTGCTCTTGTTGGTCCAGGACAGGGGTCTGCAACCTTTACAATCAAAAGAGCCATTTTACACCTTTGTTCATTAAACTAAAAGTGCTCAGAGCTGCAACAACATGCCACAACTGTGGTTCTCAACTGGTGGCCCATGGGCCACTTCAGATTTGTTGGAAGGGGAATTTGTGGTGTGAAATTATAAATATAAAATAACCAATGATTTATAGTTTTGCAATTTAAGACAAATGAAAAGACCAGATTCTTTTAGAAGATTTTTTTTTATTAATAAAATTTGAGCAACAGGAAGTGATGTTTACATTTCAGAATAAAATACTTTTTTATTTATTTATTTCTTGTATTGCGTTATTAGGCGTAGTCATAGTCATAAATATAATAGTTTAGTCATAGAATAGTCATAAATGATAGTTTGACAGCATTTTTGTACAAATAAATCCGTATAGAGCTAGGATTAGTCCGCCCGTGGTGATTTTATTTTGTAAATACGGAAGTTGTGCTCGTTCCTTTTCCTGTTGGTGCGACGTAATCTTCAAAAGTTGACTCCGGCACAGCTCCGTCGTCCGGCAGAAATAGAAAAATTTCTAATTTTGACGGACTGCCGTCCGCTCGCCGCAGCTCGCTGCCGCCGTGCGGAGCCAGTGTACTTTATCTCATTGATTATAATGGGTGCGTATTTGCTGCGGAGGTCGGACCGGAGCGGAGCGGACTCGGACCGCGTGCAGTGTATTTTTGGCGTTAGACATGATCTGTTTCTGAAAAAGAAACCCAGTTTAACTTTCAGTTTCTTCACTAGGTTTTCCACGTGGAGTTTAAAAGAGAGATGTGAATCGATCAGGATACCCAGATATTTATAGGAATCAACAAACTCAATAGGGACACCATTTGAAGATAAAATCAGAATGATGATCAGAGTGATCACAATGATGATGAGATGTATACTGGACAGCATGAACAGTAAACACAATGTAAAACACCAGGTTTATAAAACCCTTTACACAGTGAGGCCACAATAACTGAACTATGATATAGCGAGGGCCAACTGTATAACCTTTTCAAACCCTCTTTGGTCTTCTCTGGTTGGTTGAAATGATACATTTGCATGGCAGCAATCTTTGTTTCATTTGAGGTATTATTTAATAACCACTCCACAAACATTACACAAGCATGTTTCATAATGATGTCAGGAAGAACATCCTGGAGCTCAAACATGGTGTTTAACCCATTCATGAACAGCATCCTTTGTAGGAGTCAAGACACCTGCCAAAGTTTTATACAAAGATCTCACACTATTTGTTGGCACTCTGTTTGTGTTGGGGGTGACTGTCAACTACTTCAATTTCTGTCAAACTGATTGAGTTACTATAAATGTTTTTGTTCACTAAAGTCAGTTATTAGCCAACTTGAAGTACCGTAGGTTGATTCCAGAAAGTCAATGCTTTGCAATAAAACTGGTTCACTGGTTTGGGTCATTTTGCAAACAGACAAACAAGCAGACCCACACACCAAGGCAATTACATGATTTCACACGTTTCATGATGGCGGGTAATAAATGTACAATAAATCCAAAAAAAGAAGGGAGAAACAAAATGTCTCATGTTCTTTATCTGTCAACGTTGTCAGACAGAAATCTTCTTTCTCCGAAAATGCAACTGTTCAGAAACTGAAAAACTAATTATTTCTCTCAAATTAAATAAACTTTTTGTGGTTGCATAAGTCACACGCCGTTTTTGGCTCTTCGTTTTTAGTCATCCATAAAAGAACAGCAAGATGTGAAGGGAGATAGCAGAGTTCAACGAGCGGCTTCAGATGTTATCAGTCCATTAAATGGCCGTTATTAGTTGTTGTTATCCCCATAGCGGTGAGACCATCCCACCTACCTCCTAGTAGGTTTAAAGGTATGTTATTATCGTTATTATCGCTGATAATAGGCAGCGTCTTGCCGGGGTAAACCAGGAAGTGTATTTTTATGGTTTTTTCAACTTATATACAGGTGGTCCCCGACTTACGAGCATATCGACATACGAGGTTCTGGACTTACGAGCTGACTAACGAACAGTAAAGTTGTACAGAACATACAGAAAATACACCACTAGTATGTGTTTTTAGATGAAAGTGTGTTAGCTAACCGTTTGTAAACAAGTTTCTGAGCATGTTTATGAACTAGTATGTACGTTTGTGTTGAAAAACGAGTGTTCGTAGTAGCGCTAGCATAAAATTTCCGACTTACGACCGAAAATCCGGACTTACGAGCGACACGTGTTTTGTGTTCCAACATACAAATTTTCGTTTTACGAGATAGCCGTAGAAACGGAACTCGCTCGTAAGTCGAGGACCACCTGTAACCCTTTTCCTAAACCTAACCTTACACCTGACTCAGAGGACCAACCCTAAACTCAAAGCTGGGCATCGCTAATTAAAAAATTAGTTCCACAATTTCTAAAACGCTTATTAATTTTTTTAGGTCCACAATTTCAAAAGCACAAATGTCTTATGAAAATTAGGGGAAGCTAATCTAATCCGCTATTTATATATTTCTATATTATATATATATATATATTTATATATAGCCGGCAGCGTTATCAATATTTGCACTACACTGCCAACTGAAAAGTAACAAAAATGATCCTAAAAGGATGAAATTACAAAAATCAAAGGATTTATTTAATACTTTACGTACATATATTCTATTCGGCCACGAAATTAACAAAAAATAGAATGATCTTTTAATCCCTAAAACCACGTTTAAATCTCAAATACACGGGTGTGTCGCCACCGCATTTATACAACAGTAACCCAAATACATGAAACTAACGAGTCACCGTCGAATGGTCGACACAAAACACACAATAAAATACTCCGGCCACGTTAATTTGGCTTGAAACAGCGGGGTTCTCTAAGGATTTATCCATTAGTAACCCAGCACAACCAACCGGCAGACACAGTTAGCGTCTATAGGTAGTCAACAGATTTAATGAAAAGTAACTAAAATACATGAAAATAACGACTCGCCGTCGAATGGTCGACACAAAACACACCTTAAAATCATCCGGCCACGTTAATTTGGCTTGAAACAGCGGGGTTCTCTAAGGATTTATCCATTAGTAACCCAGCACAACCAACCGGCAGACACAGTTAGCGTCTATAGGTAGTCAACAGATTTAATGAAAAGTAACTAAAATACATGAAAATAACGACTCACCGTCGAATGGTCATCACAAAACACACAATAAAATCATCCGGCCACGTTAATTTGGCTTGAAACAGCGGGGTTCTTTACGGATTTATGAAGACACCGAGCGCAGCCAGCTACAGAATTAGCCCCTGAGTTCAACTATGACCCGGAAGATGGAATAGTCCATTTTTAGTAGGGGGATAAAGAAATCGACCGTTTTTTTTATTGCGTATATTTAATGATCGTTTTCATCGTAACTATAATTATTTTTATGTTAAATGTACATTAACAAGCATGAGCAATGTTAGTGATGTAGGTGACTGCACGGGGCGAGGCGGGGCCGGGGCCACTGCTGAAATGGGACCCCCAGGCATTTACCTACATGGTAGAGCCGAGTCTGTTCTCAGCTCTGCCCCCCTCACCCTCACACCCTCCTCCTCTCTGCTCATTACGGTGGGGAAAAAGGTAAAAAACAAGCAGCATAAGAGCTTGTAAATAAGTTTATTGGTTTTTACTGATAGATAATTAGTTATTAGCGGTACTGCATTTTAAATAAAAATAGCACAAATCCGCTTATGAATTATAAAAGTTAGTCAATTCACAAAAACGCTGACAAAAAGTTTAGGTCCACTGTAAGCGGAATAGTGCTTTAGCGCTCCCTAGCGTTCATCCGCCCACCTTTGCCTAAACTTAACCCCCTTACCCTTGTGCCTAAACCTAACCAAGACCCTAAACCTAACGCCAGACCCTTTACTCTAAACCTAACCACGTGAAGCTATTATGAGCGCTAACAAAGCTGAAAATGGAGCCCATTATCATCGTTACCAATGTTAACAACATACCTTTAAACCTACTAGGAGGTACAGGAGGGGCAGTCTGACCGCTACATATGGGGATGATAATAACTAATAACGGCCATTTAATGGTTGATAACGTTCTAAGCGGGTGGTTCAGCAAAAATTTGAAAATGGTGAAAAATGAGGTTCAAGGTTTTGCAGAACGGCAACAAATTGAATGTGAGACACTGAATTAAGCAGTATCACAACTAAAAATGAAGGTTCCTTAAATCAGAGCAGTATTTTGAAAATCTTGTGCAACTGTTTTAGTGAGCTTGAATCCACAGTTAAAAGTTTTGGGATTGTTGCCTGGAATTCCCTGATTTGCACTCATTAGCTATGTTTCCATCCAATTTAAATTCGATTTTTGAGCGAATTTTAGAAAATTTCGCTAAAATGTAAATTAAAATTATGAGGATCAGAAGTGTTTCCATTAAACTGGCTTGAAGCGCATCTGCAATGCCACGCAAAGCGTCTCTACGTCAGACGTCAGCGTCATTACGTCACACGTCAGCGCCATACGTCAGACGTCAGCGTTACGCACTTCCACAGTAAACAGGAAGTAGCGTTTGAAAACAGACATCTCGGCAAAATGGAGAGAATATTTCAGGTATGTGTTGCTATCGGGCAAGTTGTATTTATTCTGTCATGCCAACTAGTTTTAGCGATGTTACATGTTGTCCGGAGCGGAAACAGCTGATCAGTCACGTGACGTGAATGTTCGCTACGTCAGAACTGAGTCGGCTAAGTGTTTCCATCTGTCGTTAGGCGCATCAGCTCGGAATCGAATATCCCAAAAACTACCTCAAGCGAGCGTATAAACTTTTAGGCGAATTTCAGGATGTAACTTCGCATTTTGCCGTTTCCATTAAGCTTTTCTAATGCGATTTTTCAAAATGCGCATCAAGAAACCTTGATGGAAACACGCCTACTGATGAAGTAAGATTGGTGACTTGGTGAGATTCATGAACCTAACATGAAGTTCTAAACTAAATTTTGACATTTACTTTTTAAATCAAGTCATTTAAAATAAATAACCAACAGGAAGGAACATCAAAGCCCTTCCACCAGTCGGCTGTAAATTGTCAAAAAGCCTGTCCTGGATTACAACAGCCACCGTGTCCCCCCTGCCATCGCTGCAGGCTCGACACCAGCAAAAAATACAGGAATGTCTCTGTGCTCTTCTTTCATGATAGTGGCGACTGTTTAACTGTGATAACATCAGGCACCGGAGCCAGCAGCCACAAGGCTCCAAGAAACACTTTTATGACTTAAGTGATATCTGCAGCCATCAGCTCAGTGCACCCTCATCATATACTGTATTGATACGGAGACACACGTTTCTTCATTTTACACACAAACACACACACAACCTCCAACAAATAATGTCAGCAAAACCTTGAATCCTTATTGTTCTTCGCCAAAGGGTGTGCATTCAATTATTTGTCTGTTAGCAAAATATCTCATGAGCCAGTGGACAGATTTGAATTCAGTTCAATTCATTTCAGTTTATTTATATAGCACCAAGTCACTACAGAAGTCTTCTCAAGGCGCTGAACAGAAACATTCATATATAAAAAATTATAACTTAACATTATTTATCTGAGAAGCAGACTGCTTTGAATTTAACTCCATCAAAGAACTCTCATCTTGAGCAAGCATGAAGGCGACAGTGGAAAGGAAAAACTCCCTCAAAAGGAAGAAACCTTTAGCAGAACCAGAGTCAGGACAAGCATTCCTCTGCTTCGACAGGCTGGGTTTGGCAGGAACAGATACACAATGGCAGGTCAAGAATCACGTTAAGATAGAAATAATATCAAATTAAAACTATTCAGTTTTAACAACTAATTTAAGGAAATGAGGTCAATTTGTCCACCAGTAGTCTAAGCTTAAGGCAGCATGACAAGCCGACCCTAATTATGGGATTTATCAAAAAGGAAATTCTTAAACACAGTCTTAAACTGGACAATGTGTCAGCCTCACAGACAGAAACTGGAAGTTGGTTCCACAAAGAGAGGAGCCTGATAACTGAAAGATCTGCCTCCCATTCTGCTTTTGGAAACTCTAGGAACCGCAAGTAAACCTGCAGTCTGAGAGCGAAGTGCTCTGTTACAAAAATATGGAACAATAAGATCTGTGACATAAGATGGAACTAAATTGTTGAGAGCTTTGTAAGTTAGAAGTAAGATTTTGAATTAAATTCTGGATTTAACAGGGAGCCAGTGGAGAGAAGCTAAAACTGGAGAGATATGATCTCTCCTACTAACTCCGGTTAATGATTGTTTTAATGAAACAGCAGAATGTAATTATTTTGCATACATCTACAACCAATTAACTTCTTGAGTCAATATGAATAGAAATCACATCCACTGCTAATCACCTTTTGCATATACAAAAATGGCTACAACTCAGTCAGTTTTAGAGATATTGATCCAAAACAACGAATTTGCAACTAACATTCATACCCAACACATACGTTGAAATTACAGTTTGCACATGATTTTTGTAAAAAATAAAAAACTTTGTCACTAACTAGGGTCAAGTTTATCTGTTAGCATAATAATAATAATAATAATAATAATAATAATAATAATAATAATAATATGTTGTCATCATTGTATGTTCCCATACAATAGAGAAATTAACTCTAAGCATTTAACCCATCCACCCCCAGGTGAAGCAATGGGCAACTATTAAAGATTCCTGGGGAGCAATTTGGGGATGGGGTGTGCTGCTCAGAGACACCACAAGATGTGCAATGAGGGATCAAACCTGGAGCTTTTGGGTCCTGGGTCGGCTGCCTTGCCTCTACCCCATCTCGGCTCATGATATCTTAATAGCAAAAGCTAACTTTGTTCTAAGACAGTTGCGTAAAATCCTAACAAATAAATTTTGAAAAGACTTTATGTAGAAGGATGTTAGACTTATGTGATTAACAGCATGTTATAAGCACATTACATCTAAACAGCAATATGATCCATAACATTTCAAACTCTTCCAGGTTTGTATAACACAGATTATAGATAGTTTCCTTGATTTGCTTTGTGTTGTATGTTTTCCAGTGCCCCACAAAAAGTTGATGCTGTTATTTTGGCTTTCACAGTATAGTATGTGGTTTTGAGACTTGTTGTGCTTTGACAGGGAGACTCTAAATGCTGAATTTTAACTCTGCCTTTAATAAAAATCATGTTTAGCCCAACTAACGGGGCCAGTATTGACTATGAAAAAATGGGAGGATCAAAGGCTTCCACCTACGTCAAAATGAAACTAAACCTACAGAACACATTTGAACGCATTTGGTATGCCACAAAAATGAAGAATTTGTCTGAGTCTAGCTAATAAATGTCACGGTTTGTGAAGGATACGGTTCCAGAAATTCACACCATCATGTGGACCTCAAATTAAAACTTAAATCTTTTAAAGAAAAGAAAACAAAAAGGCTGGTGTAGCAACAACTTACAGCAACTAAAGAATAACCACAGGGAGACACAAAAATGTAGAATAAAGCACAACAATGACCTACTGCTGAAGAATGAAGGCAGAGGATGATTGGTCTGAGGCTGATGAGGAGATGAGAAACAGCTGAGTTTAGTGAGATGTGAGAACAGGTGTACGTGGGCACGGCAGGAGCTGAGGAGCAGAAATGGACTGAGGAAAAGTTCTTATAGCTGAAGGAAACGCAAAGGGGGAAAAAAAAACAATAATAACCAAAAAACTGAATAAATCCAACATAAGACTACCAAAAAAAACATCTAAACAAGAATTTTGACAACAAATTTTGTCACATTCAGGGTCCGCTCAGCCTCAGCAGATAGGCTCATGCAGCCCTGATTTTTGTGCTTGCACTGACTGATCTGCAGCAGACACTTTTTTAAAATGAAATAGAGACAAAGAGAACTGAAGAAACAGAAGAAACACAACGCATACTTTTAGTTTTAGGAAATAATGTCCAAGATTTACTGCCATCTATATTTGGTAAACAGTAGTCCCTCGCTAGTTCGTGATTCGACTTTTACGGACTCGCTATTTCGCGTTTTTTCAAAGTAAGATTGTACACTAGAAAAATATTGTACATGACACACGACTGTCAACTTTAATTGCACACATTGGGACTGTATAAGTCACATCGTCGTGTTTGTTATACATCACCGCTGATCACCCGGAAACACGGGCCGGTGTTATGCCAAAAATCGATTGGCTGCCAAATGGCAGCCACGGGAGCGTGCATGGGAGGACTTTAACAATAATTTAACAAGATTAACACTTAAAAACAATTATTTTTTTGCTCAAAATTATAGCAAAGATGTGTCTCAGTTGAACTTTTTTCCTTAATAAATGCACTTCAATGGTCAAATTAGCTGCATTTCAAAAGCCAATTCGCGAAAGCAAAGGGAGGACTCGCTGTGCATTTCTTTGAAATTTAACAAGATACCCACCTAAAAACAATTATTTGTTTGCTCGACATTATAGTAAATGTGTGTCTCAGTTGAACTTTTCCTTAATAAATTTACTTTAATGGTCAAATCAGCTGCATTTTGCCTCGGCGGCGCGACGAAATGGAGCTGATTTGACATTTGCTCCAGGAGATACGGAGCGAGACAAAGATGGCTTTGTATGGCAAGTCAAGTTTTAGTGTTCTCATTAATAGCCACTTTTACCTATTAATGAGACATGGCTTGCCATATTACTCGAGCGCCCTCTAGCAGCTGAAAATGGTAGTGTTCAATATTTTCCATGTCAGAATGAATGAAATTGTCAGATCTCAGACAAAAATTTCATTACAAATATGGGGGAAAAACATAAATATGTCGCTTTGCTGTATAAGTCACAGGGCATGCTAATTTATGCAAAAAGTGTGACTTATACAGCAAAGAATACAGTAGTTCATATTTTCATTTAAGTTATGTTTTTACAGTGTTGGTGTTGAAGAAAAGCTTGCAAGATACAAACACCTTCTTTCACATTGCATGTTTGAATTTTAATATTGTTTAGACATATGCAACGTTGACTTATCTGGGAAATAAATATATCTATCAATTGCAATAAACATTCTGTATCATAGACGCTTTCACAAAAAATATATTTATTTTACAACTCTGATGTTGTCAATCAAGTAAATTCAGCTACCTGTATATTTATCAGTGCTCTTTTACATGTAGAAGCTTTTATGTGTTGTAAGGCGCAAAAAAACAACTTTATTAAATGTTTATCACAAAATCATGAACTCACTTTGTTTGGAAAGTTGTTTGACTCCATTTTGATTTGTTGGAAATCTTACATTCAGTTTATAAATCTTTTTTTTTTTTTTTAAAGAGCAGCCGATTTAAAACAAAAGGCTCAAAGTTGTGTGTCTCAAACACTGTTAGCACAACCTGTCTCATATAAAGTGATTTATCTTCTTATGAAAACTCCTTAAACCACCGCTGTCACTTGTGAGCCTTCACTCCTCTTTGACCCGACAGCCCGGTTGGTGTCTCTTGACAGACAGTACTTCACTCTTTCTCGTTGATGGTCAGTCACGCAAACAAAAAGAGGGATGGGATGAGTTTCTCAGGGGAGTGAGGATAATAAAATCAGGGTGTCTGTGTGTCCTGAGAGGGGACAATATTTGATGCTCTAACAGAATGAAGGGCTTTGGCGGTCTGGCCTGGCTGTTTTTTAGCTAAAGCAAGCAGATTTCTTTGAAGCCTGGCCACCTTAGCTGAAGAGCCATTACTTTTCTATACATTAACCATGCTACAACCGCACAAGTGCATTACAGGCCGCCGCTCCAACGGGGCCCAATTGTACTCCCTCTTGTTAAATATTACCCCAACAGAGCTTTTGATTTTATTTTAATTTTTTTTCTCCCCATGCCTCTTATCCTTCTCCCCTCCCCCGATTGGATTAGAATCGATCGCCGCATGGCAGAGCTGGCCCAGACATGAGGACCAGAACAACGCTCCAGCGCGATTGTGCTCCTCAGGCCCCGCCTTGGAGACTATTCAGGCGTCTAAATAGAAAGATTTGCCCTTAGATGTCAAATTTCCTCCAAGACAAGGATGTCAATACCAATTAGATTGTCTGCAGTTGCTGTAGTTACGCCAGCTTGCGCCGCACCGCCGCAGCCGCCACCCCAACCTCTTCCCCTGTAAAGATACACTTGCTCTCTTTTAACATCTCACTCACATCTCTTTTTTGTAGGCAGAGTGGTGGTCTCGGCACCAAGCCTTTAGCCTCAAATCAGTTTTATGACTGGCGCTGTACAGACATCAGGCTAACTCCATTAGCCTCTCTGAAGGAGATGGCCTGGGGGGAAACAAAGGGGCCAAGATGGGATTGGATAGGAGTGTGTGTAAGTGTATGTCATTGTGCATGCGTGTGTGTGTTGTGTGAATGTATTTGGTGAAAGGGTGAAGGGGTAACATTGTCTTACAGAGTCTTCTGGCATCTCCTTAAAGGTCACTGTCTGCTGGTCGGATAAGGCAAAAGCCCACCGAAGCAAGAACATAAACAAGAAAGAGAAGTGGGCAGAAAATGGATTAATGAACAAATGTAATTAGGAGAAAGGGGTGGATGGAGCGAGTGGGAGAAAGGACTCTGTCTCCACTTAGAATTGTGGCTCCTGCAGGCGCTTAAGTGCTAACATGACAAACAGATGTGGCCGTGGCCAGCTAGACGTTGGACTACACAGTTGCACACACGCAGGCGTCCAAAAGCATCCAAAAATGTGCAAACACAGCCAGCAACATGAACTCACTGACTGCTGCTTTCTATAAATATATATATATAC
>JBBPBX010026410.1:0-18160 GCA_038048925.1 Garcialebias charrua | reverse complement strand
TATATATATATATATATATATATATATATATATATATATATATATATATATATATATATATATATATATATATATATATATATATATATATATATATATATATATATATATATATATATATATATATATATATATATATATATATATATATATATATATATATATATAATATATATATATATATATATATATCCTTCCCAGGAAAGGCAATGCAAAATATACACAAACCACCAACCGAGTGTTGAGGATTTGTAGTAAACACTTCTGGTTTCCTGGATTTATACTGAAGTTTCTAAAGCAAAGCATTGACAGTTTGACATTACATCTGCTTATTTTAGATAGTTACTTCAGGGATAGTCTAAATTATTATTTTTTTTCGTCTATAAATAAACAGGTGGCGTTTAACGATTGGCTAAAACCCCTCAAGTTTAGCACCTCTGTTGGCTTTCTGATCACTCGTCAGCTGTCAGCGGTGGCACATCACGTGCGGCTGCAGCTTACTGGAGGTAATAATAACCAGTTGCGTGGCTCGAATGGGATTTGAGAACTCTAATGTCTTGTTTGTTTTCCCATGTGCACGCTCAGAGGTGCTCAGAAAGAGCACTGTGACTGGTGTGTTCTCCTCTCAGTACACGCAGGAACACTCCCTCTCCTCAGCTAAGCAGGCTTTTCCCCTCTCCCCCCTTCATTCACTCCTTCACTTTCCTTCAGCTCTTTTCTTTACCTTTTTTTTTTGTTTGTTTCCTCCTCCTTTGAGTCTTCTGCTTCTCTCCTCCCACTGTGGCTCTATGCATTCCTGCCAGGAGGGGCGGAGGTGTCTGCGATCCGGATAAGGACCAGACCTCGCCTCCATGCTGCCCTCCCCTCGTGTTCACCCTATAGGCCTCACCCCCTCCCTGGGAAAATGGGCACGACCTCGCCTCTCGCAGGACACCAACTCCCCTTTCGAGTGTGCTGCCAAGCCAGGATGGCAGCAAAGTCTTAGCATGATTTGTTAGTCCGCTGCTACGTTTGCACCAGCAACCCCTCCATTACTGCCACAGTCCATCCAGAAAACTGGTTAGCTGGGGCAGATCGGAAAGGGGGAAGGCTGCTGGAGGCCAGGGGTGTGAAAGAGAGAGGTAAGGATGGTAAAATGAGTTTTTAGAAAACAGTTTTTCAAAGTAAGTCAGGCTGTGACGACAAAAGAGCGCGCAACATTCTTTCCAATCACTCACACTTACAGTTCTGTCATTCCTTCTTCCCTTTTTTTTTCTTTCCTTCCAAGCATTTTGTAATTGGCTCACTTCCTGGTGCAGTGGCAGACAGCAGCCACAGAAGCGGCTGCCCAGTCGGCCCATTGATCTTTCATCAGCCCGTGGAGTTAAAGCTGAAGGCTTGAGGGGGAAAGCTGGAGAGGCAGGCCCTCTCTTTACGGCAGCCCGCTGGAGCCTGGCTAAGATTGTTCCCTGTTTCCTCAAATTGTTTTCTCATTCAGCTCGACTGCAGCGCCGCGCCGCTCCGAGTGTTGTAGACGTTTAGAGCTGCTTGGATGCAGTGCAGTGTGGCCGTTCAGGCACACTGATAATGTTTCCCTTTTACGTTTGTATTCTTAATTTGTGTGACATCTCTGTTTCTTCCATAGAGTACGATTTCAGGCCTACAGGAGAACTAACATGAGCAGGGATCTGCAACCTGCGGCTCTTTGGTTCCTCTGCAGCAGCTCTTTCAATCGTTGACCAAAACTAACACAAAACAGAATGTAATTGTTGTTATACAAACAACAACAAATGACCTGTTTTAGCTCATTTCTTTGGTAAATATGTGACTACTGGAACAAGTACAAGGAGTAAAACATACCGTCTTTTTCGGACTATAAGGCGCACCAGATTATAAGGAGTATTAAACTACACAAGTTCATTTTGACGGATTTTTGAGCACCTTGTACCACATAAAATCGGTTTGAGGTCAGTAAGTATAAGTAGAATTAATACATAAGGCGCACTGGATTATAAGGCTCACTATCAATTTTTGAGAAAATTAAAGGATTTTAAGTGCACCTTATAGTCCAAAAAATACACTTCAACTTTATGCTTGATTTCTATACTTACAGTATTTTCTGGTGTATAGGTCGCACCTGTGTATAGGTCGCATTGTCCAATTATCACCAATAGATTGGAAAAATCCCTAGATAGGTCGCACTGGTGTATAGGTCGCACCTACGTTTAGCTCTGCTGCAAATGTCTGCCACAGGAGCGCACAGCAAGGCTTTTAAGAAGATTAACACTTAAAAACAATTATTTGTTTGATAAAAATTATAGCAAATATATGTCTGAGCTGAACTTTTCCTTAATAAATGAACGTAATTGTGAAATGAGCTGGATTTAAAAATTTGTTTCACCGAAAGTGATAACAAGCCATATATAGGTCGCACCTGAGAATAGGTCGCAGGCATCGAAAAAAAAACATAAAAAGGTGTGACCTATACACCGGAAAATACGGTAATTATTTTTTCCACAATTAAAAAGATTACATGGGTCTACATAGTTCATAGTTTTTATTAATTAAAAAAAATGAACACACCCACAATACTCTTCATTTGTCTTGAACTGTAAAAATATCAATAAACGTTTTTAAAAAATCATTCAGCTTTATAATTTCACCCCTAGTGGCCACAAAACTCTCCTCCAACAAACCTAGCAAGGCTCACAGACCACCACATGATAATCACAGTCGTAGCATGTCGTTGTGGCTCTGAGCACTTTGAATTTAGTTAACAAAGACTTAAAAATGGCTCTTTTGATGATAAAGGTTGCAGACACCCTGAACACGAGGCCTTGTTAAAGCATTACGAGTGGAGTTTTTTACACATTTCACCATGATATAACTGCTCTTTATGGTTTACATTTAAAAAAAGTTTACTTTAAAAACTGTAATTACCTTGTTAGCACTGAGGCCGTCGTCACATCGTCCATGTGGTTGTCCAGTTAGAGCAGCTCGCATCAGAGCTCGGACCTTAACGTGGTCTTCTAACTGACATGTGATATCAGGATCCTTCTTCGTGGCAGCTCCGCCGGGACCTGGTCAGAGAAAGGCAGAGACTTCAGATCAGCAGATCCATTTTCACGTGGACTTTTGAATATTTCATGCAGGGAGTCTTGCAGCAGAAGCACTAAATAACAACATCCAGTCACGCAGATACAACTGGTTGTGCGTGATTTTTAACATATAAAGAGTAATTATGACAAAAGAAGGCTTCAGGGTGCACAAAGGCTAAAAACCTTAAAGTTTGCTTCCCGTAATGATGATCACTACTGTTTAAACGCAAAATATGTTGCAGCCAGCACACACAGCCAAAAGGTCACGTTGGAGAAATTGCGTCTGGTTTGTGTTTCAAGTCGCAGCAGACATGTGGTGGATGTAAAGCTGACTCAACCCTGGCCATAAATGAGGACGCAAGAGAAAACATGCTTGAAGAGGCCGTGGCACAGATATGACGTAAATTCATTTGCTCATTACCTATTCGTTGTCATGGAGTAGGATCATAAAATTTGGGGATGCAATTGTCAAATATATCTTTACGGTACATTTTGTATAAAACAGACAGTAAATCTATCAGTAAGAAGGCAAAAAATATATGATTTCCTCGTATGGCAAAGACTAAACCCGACCCTGAAACCTTCACCCACAGAAAGGATGCAGTTTCACCATCGCTCTTCAAATCGTTTTTCCCTCAGAAAGACACGAGTGAAACCAGAGCTCGCCGGGCTCTGTATGTGTTTATTAAGTATGCTCTTGCTCCCAAGATGGCTGTAACTGAGAAATTTGTTCATGTAGGCATGAGGTCTGGCTATCAGTGGTGAATTATTTATTGAAAAAAATATTCTGTTGCTGGACAAATAGTTGCTGCACAGCAATGCAAAACAATTGGCACGATACGGAGAGTGAAAAGAGACCGTATAGAAATTTATTGACGGCCTAAATGGGGCGATCACTGACTTGTTTGTTGAATGTTTGAAAAAAAAAATGGATGTAACATTAAAAAATTACTATTGCACAAGTTTAAATTAGATTCTTTAATGGAATTGTAACGAAAAATTCTCCTAAAATTGTCACGTTAGTGTCAAAATAAAATGTTTTGCTTGATGCATTTTTTTAATGAACATGATAAACGTCCTCACTGTCAGGAAAACAACAAGCAGCACATTATTAGTGAGTCTGAGATAGAAATCAAAGAGACACAAATGTCACCCGGCTGGACAGGAAATTCAGTTATCAGCCATATCTACTCTGCCAAATTTAAATCACAAATGTTTTTTTCTCAAATTCAAATAAATCACATTTGGTGTTTTTCTTTGCCTCTTTGATTACGTTAGGTTTTTTTTTTAAAGTTTTTTTTTGTATGTAAGTGACAGAAAAAGGGACAGGCAGCGAGGTCTGGCTATTGTTATTCAATGGCTCGGGCCATTTTGGAAATCACCGCGCGCGGTTTGCTCTCGCTGCCTCCCCTTTTTGTTATATTCCCTTGCGGCTTCATCGGACTAAAGGCTTCCATTTATAATTTCCAGGTTTCACATGTGCTGCCAATACCACTGCTTCTCCGGAGAAGACGAACGTGGAAAACGATTACATTATTCCAAATGAGACATGAGGAGCACACTGTCTGACTTCATCTTTTAATTTCTATTAAGGGGGTTTCTGAAAACAGCTCTATTAACTTTATCATTTCAAGCACCAACAAAGGGGATTTGCAGCTATAAAGCTTCAACTTTAAACTAAATTACAGTATAGACAGAGCTGATCACATTTTAATGCAATGTGCAGATGTTAATAAGTTGTTCTTTGTTACTGCATTTGAACTTTTCTCAAATTCACAAAAAAATAACAAGCAAACGTTGAGGGCATCATAAGATTTTATCATGTGGTGCTCAAAATGACCGTCATTTGAAGTCAGCGTTCTGCAGGATGTAATTTCAGTTAACATTTTGAATTTGGTGAACTTTAAGTAACTCGAATAAAGTGACTCATCTAAACAGTCTCACATTTTCACACACGGAGGCCACCGAGAGAGAAACCATAATTATTGTCCCGTTTCAACGAGATGGAGGGGCAGTGGGGGAGAAAATGAAAGACTGAAAAGAATAGAATCAGCATTTGTACTTTGAACAAACTACACAAAGTATTCGCAATCCAAAATAATTTTTGAGCTGTTTTAAAGTGACCTGCATGGTGAGGCTTTTAATTTGCAGCATTCGGAGAACCTCCACTGCGCCTGCCTCACACTGAAGGACGTTATTCTCACAGGGCATGAAATTCACTGGCAGGACCGAACCAACATCCTGCCTATTTCACAGGAAAAGTGACCGCTGAAGTGCAAATTGTGCATCAGAGTAAAAATTAAAAAAGACTAATTTGTGTTTGTTAGATGTATGTGTTTTTACCTTCCTGAGCAATTTACACTTTTTTTTTCCATTTATAGATGGCCTCCCTTCACACCTTATAGCCATCCTCTCACTCCAATATGTTTTTTTTAATAGAGAGAAAGAAAGAAAAGAGAAAGTGAGACAACAAAACAACAATTATCCACAAAAAGAGCACAAGGCAAACACACCAAACCTCCGTCCACAATCCTGCAAAGCACATGACAGAACACAGCAACGAAACATACAAGCATAAAGACTGATAATATTCATGACCTTGCAGTAGATTTCTATAAATACACATACCCATACCTACAAATATATATACAGTATACATACATATATATTTATATTCATTTATATACCCATCTACATATATCTACATATACATCCCTGCATCCATTTGTGTGTGGTTGTGAGCATGCATAAGTGAATAAGGTTCCTCCAATAGAACATTTAGTAGCGATTGTGAAGCATCAGAGATCCGTCCCCCCAAAGCCCGAGACAGACGAAGGGGCGATCAAAGCCCAAGACCCCAGGAAGGACCCCGAGCCCAGAGTCCCCAGGACCACCCGAACAGGACGAGCCACTCGTCCACTCCCCAGATCCGACCAAGGGGAAGAACCGGACGAACCCCACCAGGGACCACACACAATGACCCCCCGGGGTCAACAGCGACAAATACACAGGCCCCCGCCGGAGCCCGCTGCACCGACGTAGCCCCAGGGCCGGTCACCGAGGCTCGGGCACCGGGGACGCCCATCCCTCAGGTCCAGACCCGACAGGACCAGAGGACCCGAGCCCCACCAGGCAGCCACCAGGCCGAGCTGACAAACGCCCAAGCGCCCAGCCCCAGATAGTGAGGGCCCCAAGCACGCCCGCAGGCAGAGGAACACCCACCAGGGGGCCACGTGGCAGGAGCGCGACACTGGGTAGCCTCAGAAGTATCAGAGAGGGGGCAGTCCAAGTCCCAGCCTGACACTTAAACATTCATACACAGACACACTCATTCAGACCCACCCTCATCCTCACCCTCAGTCACAGAAAGACAAACAATAACGACACGCAATTTACACTTTTGATCTGACATCTTTGTTTTTCACACTGTTGACACGTGATACAATATGAACAATGATGTCAGAGAAGCTCAGAGGTGGCTGAAGGCAGTGTGCTAAATGCAGTGGTGGGCACCAGCCCGCTAATCCGCAAATCCGCTAATTGCGGACCTAAACAATGTGTTAGCGCTTTAGCGGATTTACTAATTTTTATAATTCATAAGCGGATTTGCGCTTTTTCTATTTAAAATGCAGTACTGCTAATAACTAATTATTTATCATCTATAACACGCATCTATTATGCGTCACCGCCTCATTTGCCCTGCTCAAAGTGGCGGCCACAGAAGCGAGCCCGCGCGGACTTTACAAGAAAACACGGTAAAAACAATTATTTCTTTGCTAAGAAAAAATATATTTCTTAGCTGACTTTATAGCACAAGGGTTCCTGAGCTTAACCGTTTCACGAAATGGTCAAATTTGCTGGATTTAAAAAAGTAGTTCGCCATTTGCACTTTAGCGCTTTAAAATTAGCTTCCGCTAGTTTTCCTAAGACATAAGCGCTTTTGAAATTGCGGACCTAAATAAATAATATGCGGTTTAGAAATAGCTGAACTAATTTTTGGATTAGCGCTGCCCAGCACTGGCTAAATGAAGTCGAAGACGCAAATTCAAAAGGCGCCAAAGAAACCCTAATCAATAAAACATTTGAATTGTATTCTCTCTCTCATTTTGTGAGTCTCTCCAGGTTCAAATGTTTGAGGGCTCAAAGATCCCCACCGCTTGATTAAAGCGCACTAACGACACTAACAACGCTCCAACGAGACGATGCATTTCAACAGGTTGAAAAGGTTACGAGCAAACGCACGGAACGAGAGAAAACTAAACATTTTATTCTTATTTCACTCCCTTTAACTTTGTTCGGTTCTTTAAAAATGAAGTGAGGGAATCTTGTAAATAAATATTAAGATAAGTTGATTTTTTTAGCCCAGTTCAGTCAAATCAATCAGCACCATTCAATCAACAGCACTGATTTGCTTCAAATTATTCATGTTGGGACTTTCACTTGTAACATTTGACAGGGTGGTGTGTTTTGACCTAAGTCAAAGGGTGTGATTGACTTGTTCTAAGTGCCCACAGGGTCACATCCCTCATCAGTTAAGAAGAGGAACGCAGCAACAGGTAAAACAAGGGTCAAAGAACGCCAGATTTTATAGATAATACTTCTTTTTTGTTGTTGTTGTTGTTGTTACCATGTGTTTGTGTGGAGTAAATATCTACATCAGGGGTGCTCATTAGGTAGATTGCGATCTACTGGTAGATCTCTGAGGTAGTACTGGTAGATCGCAGCATGACATTTAAAAAAATTGTCTGTTCAGTGCCCTGAGATTACTTCTTTTGTGAATTGACGCTATATAAATAAACTGAATTGAATTGAATACTCAGCAAACACAACAGTTTAGGTCAAAATACTATCATTTTAAAGCCACAGTACTATAGTTCATAATTTCTTATCTGGCAACCCGACTTACATGAAAACTACAGCATTTTTCATGTAAACCAGCTTTTATTTTTTGTTTATTACCCCCCAATAAACATTGAAAAATCACTAATGTTTCCACAGGTTGTTTTCGTGTAAACGGGGCCTTATAGTAGGTAGATCACTTTGACTTGATCATTTCAAAAATAGCTCGCATGCTGAAAAAGTCTGAACACCCCTGATCTACATGATTCCAAATGCGCCCTCGATCGGCTCCTTATCTGGTTACGCACGTCCATCACCATCAGCCTCCCAGGAGTCTCTCCAACGCGCTGCCCGCGACATCACCTGCCTGTCAGTGTTTACAATGACCGGAACCGGTGTAGAGAAGTGCATGCGGGGAAATGGTGAGGGTGGGGGTGGACAGGGGAGAAAGTGTGTGTGTGTTTGTGTGTGTGTGTGTGCGTAAAAAGGCGCTGGGGAGAATAATCTGTTTGCAGTTCGTGCGAGCTGATGGTCAATTCTTTATGATGTTGTTTAATCCACAGTGGAGGGGAGAAACAAAAACAGGTTGTGTGGTGGTGGTGGTGGTGGGGCAATGGAGGGTGGAGGGGTGGCTGTCTAGAGCTCCAGACAAGCTGGCTCCAGCGTCCATCTCTAGGCTATGCGCTTGTGTGTTTGCACGCGGAGACAGGTGTAAATCTCTCCATGCGATCTTTGCTCTGCACTCACCTGGAGGTAAATAAATGCTTTATGGCCAAAGCAAATGAACCACCTCCTCACGAGCTTGTGCAAATAGAGGGAGGGTGTGGGTGGGGGAACAGCCCCCGGGGAGGTGGAGGTGGATGTCATCATCGTCGCGCGCTGAGGCGCACGGGAAGAAAACACACATGGTTCTTGTGAAGCTTATGAATAATTATAAGCTGCTCGTCCCGCAGTGCCTTAAATGGGAAGATTAGTCATTTATTGGCAATTTATTAATGTCCACCATGCTTCCTGTAAAGTTAAACATTAAAGATGTGTCCTTTGAAGGTGTGTGTGTGCATGTCGCCCGCCGCCTTTCTTCTCAGAGTTGAGGTCATGTTAGAGAATGTGTTGTGTGAAGGCAGGTCATCTACAAAGTCTGGCTGTGTGTCATAGTGGTGGAGCTATTTGTTGAATACTGTAGCTGTGGCGGCCATCTTTAACTGGGAGCACTCTGACATTTAATCATTTGTAGAAATAAATCCAAAGATTGCTTCCAGAAAGTTTCAATAAGGGTCTCATGGGGTATTTTGTGAACAATTAATGGCAACATTTAAAAATGATAAAAAAAATAAAAAAACTTTCTCATTCAGTTATCACCTAAAGTTTGTTTTGTGGATAAGTCAAATATCTAAAGCCGACCAGGTCAGAGCCATTTAATAAGATGGACTCCTAAATGTAATCAGTATACATTCATATACTGCTTCTCATATTTGCACTACTGTTTGTATTACATTACTGTCTAGTTACACTACTGTTTACATTTACATTTAGCCTACACTACTTTTATCCACTACTGCTGATGTTCTTTTTAGTATCTTATTGCAAATGCCACTACCTCTATACCAATATCAAAGACCTCATACATAAACTGTGTACATAAACTTCATATGCTGCTTTGTCACTTTATTACAAATGTCAATGTCAGAACCTTCATTATACTTTTTATACTTTTATACTACTATGCTAAAACTCAGTACTGTACAGTTTCACACTTTTATTATTTCATTTAATGCTTGTGTTTATTAAATGTTTTATTGTTTAAATGTTATTGTTGCACCGGGGATCTGAGATAAATGTAATTTCAATCCTGTACATATCGCAGTTTTGACAATAAAGTTGACTTTCACTTTGATTGTGGCTCAAATAATCACTTTTTGAGAGCTTCGTTTAAATCAGCTTCCTGGTTCATGAAATATTTTGCTAACAAAGCAGAGCACACAGGAGAGCTGGAATGAATCAATTAAACGTTTTGCTTCATTTACTTAAAAATGTGCTCATTATGCTGCATGGACTGACACCCAGAGGTGATGTCTGAATGTCAGGGTCACGTTGCCACATTGTCTTGCACCCCATGTCACGCAAAGTGTGTGGAAAGGAAAGTGTGTGTGTGTGGTGGGGGGGTATTAAATCCCAAAGATGTGCAAAGTGTGTGCCAGTGTTGATTAGAGCCTGCGCTGCAGCCATGAGATAATGAGGTCCTGTGATAACGCAGACTGTCGCCAGTGCACAGAAACGACACTGTGCGTCGGCACCATGCTACTCACTTCTCATTTGCACAACACAAAAGCTGATCCACCCCAAATCCGCGCTAACAAACCGAGGGTGGGGGGGTGCAGCAAATCATACAACATCCAGTCGTGTTCACTAATTAACTGGAATCCCACCTTGCTGCTAAATACAGTGACCAATTAAAGCGCAGTGTGCGCCAGGGGTCTCCAGGGGCCACGCTCGGTCGCCAGGAGCATTTGTGAAGGTCTGCGGCTTCTCTGTGGGCAATGGACCTATGGCAAGCCCTTTTAACATTAAATCGGATTCACGGCACTTCAATTCCAGATATCTGAAATTGAATTATGACTAGTCATAATAGCTATTCAAGATATCTTGAATTACATTTTGACTAGTCAAAATTCGTATTTGAGATATCTCTAATTACATTCTGACTAGTCAAAATGACGTCAGATTTTCCATTGAGTTGAATGGAGGCTTCAATTTAAGATATCTTGAAATGAATTTTGACTAGTCGTAAATACAATTCTAGATATCTCTAAGTTAATTTTGACTAGTCATAATTTGCTTTCAAGATATCTCAAATTTAGTTTTGACTAGTCATAATTACAATTACAGATATCTTAAATTACATCATCATTTAAGATATCTTAAATGTATTTATGACTAGTCAAAATGTATTTATGACTAGTCAAAATGTAATTCAAGATATCTTAAATAGCTATTATGACTAGTCATAAATCAATTTCAGATATCTAGAACTGTACTTATGACTAGTCAAAATTCCTTTTAAGATATCTTTAAATGATTTCAAGATATCTTAAATATTTTATCATGTAGACGGCGTTTCTATTTAAGATATCTAGAATTCACATTATGACTAGTCAGAATGACGTACGAGATATCTTGAATTATAATTTTGACTAGTCACAATGACACAGTTTTACGCAGGCGGAAATAGGTCCGCTAAATCTTGTCAGGAGGACCCATGTCAGGTCTGTCCAACACAACGCCTGCTGTGTTTTTAACACGGTTTGTAGCAGCTCGTGCTCGACATGAATTAAAAACACGGATGATTTATTGTTTGCAACAAGAAGACTTTTTACAACAAGAAGACTTTTTAAAACCGACGTCTTTTTCACTACAACAGGAAGTAGCAGACACACAGCTTTCAAGGTAAGAAAAAACGAAGCTAGCTTAGCGAGCTAACCGTTAGCTCCTGCTGCAACATACAAACAGTGTAAAAAAGCCCAATTTAATGTGATAAATTATTTGGAATATTTGAGACAGATATGGTATAAAAATGTATATTGTATTTTTTATGAGGTTCCATTAGTGCCAAAAATATGTTTGTGTCCATGTAATGTTCAAATGCTTTCTTCTTAACAGAAATAAAGAAATATCACTAAAAGAGAACAAAGCTGCACTTTGCAGGTTTTGTTACTTTCCATCACTCTGTGTGTGTGTAGCGTGCTGTGTATACTCTATAAATGATGTGTTAAGTGAATCAATATATACAGTCTATTACTTGTTTAAAGCTAAATATGTTATAACAAGTATTAATATATATATGTGTGCTCAAAACAGTTCTGATCTGTTTTAGATCTCACTGGGTGTTGAAAAAGAAAAAGCTGATTTCTTAGATTATTTCTGTAGGTTTGCAGCTGATAAAGGAATTGTAACAACTTCTTTTTTTTTTTTTAAGCTGCCAAATGTTCCTCCTGCACTGGCCTGAACTCGAGATTTACAAAGATGACACAGACCAAGAACAAAGGTACCGGTAAATAAATAAAATAAGAGTGGAACACAAAAATGCAGGCTCAACCACTATCAGTTACCGGTACTGTAGTAGTACAGTATTTGCAAGTTACGTAAAAATCTTAACTCTCACAAATCTGTCCCACAGTGTCCTACCAAATTGCTCAGTTTATTTGACATATTTTTTATGTTGTAAGGGGATCCATCCTGAACCTGCAGCGAGGTGGTGGTACAAAAGCCCAGAACTGTGGGGAAAAGATGTCTGCACTTCACGCTTTACAGAGCGAACATAACCTGAGTTAATGTTTGTATGCCTGTTTCTTTTGTCAAAACTTATTGTGATTATGTCACTCGTGTGTTTGTAGGACCACGTCCAGATCCCGACATCCTGGCATCGGGAGAAAAACTACACCGGCTCGAGTCTCAAACATTTATCGCTCCTGTCCTAGATGGTCTGTCAACTTTGGAGCTGGTACCATCCAGATGTGGGCCTGTACAAAGATGACACAGACCAAGAACAAAGGTAAATAAATAAAATAAGAGTGGAACACATTCTTTTCTGTTATATCATTCATTCAACCTTTATTTCATCAGGTTAATCTCATTGAGCCTCGAGGACTCATTTACAAGAGCGACCTGCTACAAACTAAAGAATGATGACAACAGTAACAGTAGACATTTCCTTAAACAATCAACAATAGACAAACATAAAAGAGAAATACAGATTTTTTTTTACAAAATTAAAAACAAAATATTTAACAAAAACATTATAAAATGGATGTAGAAAATCAGTAGCAGTAATCAGTAACAGGAACACGTCTGCATTGGTTTTTGCCAGGATTCCAACAGATTTTAAAAGCCATTTAGAGAAGTGAAGGTCGAGAGCTTCAGATCTTTTTGTAAGACATTCCAGGAAGCAGGAGCGGAGTAGGAGAAGGCCCTTTTGCCAAGTTCAGTCCTCACTGATGGAACACTGCAGGTAATCATGTCCTGAGAGCGCACGCTGTAGCTGCACTCACACAGAGACATGTAGGAGGAGATGTATGAAGGCAGCAGACCAAGAAGTGATTTAAAGATGAAAATGTACCAGTGGAAGAGTCTGTGTGAGGTTAATGATGTCCAGTTAACCAGTGAATACAGATCATAAATAAAGTTTTTTTTTTAACTCTCACAAATCAGTCCAACAGTGTCCTACCAAATTGTTCACCTGTCCCTTTATATTTATTTAAAAGTTTATTTGACATATTTTTATGTTGTAAGGGGATCCATCCTGAACCTGCCAGCAAGATGGTGGTGGTGGTGCGAAAGCCCAGAACTGTGGGGAAAAGATGTCTGCACTCCACGCTTTACAGAGCGTACACAGGTATAACCTCTGAGTTAATGTTTTTATGCCTGTTTCTTTTGTCAAAACTTATTGTGATTATGTCACTCGTGTGTTTGTAGGACCACCTCCAGATCCTGACATCCTGGCATCAGGAGGAAAACTACACCGGCTGGAGTCTCAAACACTTATCGCTCATGTCCTAGATGGTCTGTCAACTTTGGAGCTGGTACCATCCAGATGTGGGCCTGTGCCACAGGGTGGACTGGTTTCTTAAAAGTGCCCAACTGAGAAGTCCTGCGTAGCATCATTCTGCACCACATGGCTCCAGACTTCCCTGCTCTTCCTTCGACGTTGCATAGTCTTCCCAACATGTGTTTTGTGCCACACTCAGTCAGTTTATGCATCTTCAGTCTCTGCAAGTGTCACATGAAATACAGGCCAGAATCAGGGAGCAGTCCAGATGTTCTGCAGGGGTACAGCTTTGACAACCAAGGCTTACTGCCAGCTGTTTCTGTGTTGCTTACAGAGGAGGAGTCTGCTGCCACAGCACTGGATGGTCAGGGGGTCCACTCATAGGCGTAATTTACACGGGGGTTAGGGGGGTTTTGACCCCCCCAATAATTTGATCCGGTCATTTAACCCCCCCAATAAAATGAAATCATTTCGTCATTATACATATCTTACATCAATAATTGATTTTCTTTATTCATTCAAATTTTTTAGTAAAATTGCTGCATGTTTTTAACAAACTCCCTGAGGACTGACCCCCTCCCCTGCAAATAATTTGGTATCACCCATCTCACCGGCTACAGGAAGTCACGTGAGTCACGGAGCTGCTCATGAAGTTGCCCAGAAGTTTCTACATGCATGTGTTCGAAAAAGGCCTCCTTTGGTCGGACTGACTCTGTCGCTGCCCGCCCCTTGCTATGGATGTAGCTGCTATTAGCTGTGAGGTTCGCTGTTTTTGTTTGCAAGATACCACTCATAAACCACACCGCGGATTTTTAAATCAAGCTGATTTCACATTTGGTTCAGCTCAGGAGCCCATCTGCTGTAGTGAGGTAAGAAATATATTTTTTAAGCGTTTATTTAACTAAATTTAAAGAAACAAAGCTCCGGTTTGACCCGCCTGGCGCCTGCATAAAATTCAGCGAACTTTTTTTTTTTTAAATCCAGCTGATTTGAACATTTCGTCAAACTCAGGAGTACGTCTACTATCACCCATAAGTCAGCGAAGAAATACTGTATATTTTTAAGCGTTTATTTAGCTAAATTTAAAGAAAGAAAGCGTCCGGTTTGACCCGCCTGGCGCCTGCATAAAAATCAGCGAACTTTTTTTTTTAAATCCAGCCGATTTGAACATTTCGTTAAACTCAAGAACACGTCTTCTATAAAGTCAGCTTAGTAATATATTTTTTCTCGCAAAGAAATAATTGTTTTTACCGTGTTTCTTTGTGAAGTTCTTCGTACTAGCTGGGTCCTGTCGCCGCCATCTTGATCAGGACAAAGCTGACGCGTCGCGTGGAGATGACGCGTATACAGCAAGAGAAATTGAATATGATGTCCCATTAAGTAAAGCAGAAATAAAAATAATTGTTAAAGATAAAATAAATGATATGTGGCAGGAGAGGTGGGATTTAGAGGAAAGAGGAAGACATTTACATAACATACAGAAGGAGGTACTCCTAAGTGACGATAGTAGTTTAATGTCTAGGAGAGAGGAAGTATGGATTAAGTTGAGGATTGGGCACACTACATTAAATAGTGGTCTAAAGATAATAGGAAAACATCCATCAGGTGACTGCTCTAATTGTGGGGTACTGGAAGGAGTGGAACATGTGTTGATTTATTGTAAGAAATATAATAAAGAGAGGAAGGCACTGGAAAGGGTAATGGGGAGTTCGGTGACAATGGTTACTTTATTGAAGAAAAATCAGTCACAGGTTATAACTAAAGCATTTGTTAAATATTTGAAAGTTACAAAATTAGCTGAAAGGATTTAATTTTATTTTAATTAATTAATTAATTTTATTTATTTATTTTTTGTTGAAAGTAGACTCTTGAATTACATCTCCGTCCAGTTGATGGCGGTAATGCACTGAGTTTGTAAACTGCCAGTAAACACCATCGAAGAAGAAGAAGAAGAAGAGATGACGCGTATTAAACACTGAAGCGTATAGTGTACAATTTTTTCGTGTTTATTGTTAATCACAACCCCCCCAATGTTAGACCTAAAGTTACGCCCCTGGGTCCACTAAACAATAACTGTTGAACGGGTATGGCGTGATGAATTGATTGATGATTGATTGATCAGATGAAGTCTAAACTGGACATGTTTTACTTCAACACCATCAATGTGTTTATATCAATGCAGTATCATAAAATGTACAAATCACCTTTTTGTTCCTTCGTATTTTTAATATTCAGTCTCAAGCTGTGTGAATCACTGTAAATAGTTTAATTTAATACTGTAAATAGTTGTTACTCATGAAAAATACAAAAACGTGCCAATTTCTTTAAAATGAAATTGCATAATTTGGGAAAAATATCTATAATCCACTATAAGTTTATAGATATCAGTTATAAATTGTTAACTTAAAAAGTTAGTTTTTTTTCTTGTTTTTACTAGATTTGTTGTAAATTATACTTGTTTTCCTTGCAATTCAACTCAATCAAATAATAATAAATAAATAAAAAGTATGCTGCTCAAGTGTGTTTTAATTGAAGAATGTTTAAAATAATTCAAAACTTTAAAATAAAGTACATAACACTAGAACAGTTTACATACATGTGACAAGCTTGGATGTTATTTTTTATTTTATAAACTTACTGCAACGGCACCTTAGGCTTTTCACCCAAGGACATAATTTATACACAGAAAAGGCACTTGGGTTTGTTTACAAGTAAACAAGAGACTGTGTTCCAAGATACAAGTTAAAAACTAATTCTAATGGAGGCAATACTGATTCTTAAATATTCAGCCAAGGCTGAGGCTTTCCAGTGGTCAGTCAACTAAAATATTTAATGATGGTTCAATGTAACAAGAGCAGAAATTCACCCACAAGCTGTGATGATGCACGAGACACGAGTGGAACAACCTACACAAGAGGACTGCTGCCTTCAACCTGGAACATAAATATGAAATTAAGTAAACAGAAATAAATATGTTTTCCTGATGCATGCTCAATAATCCAGGTAGAAAAATCTAAAAACGTTAAGTCAGGTCCTGTGGACTGCCCCAGCCAATCTGCTCATAGACACTGCCTAATTACAGAGACGAGCAGGCTGTAGTAAAGCATGGTAGGACAGATAAGGTTGTTTTCTTGCCCCTCAAGAACAACCAGGAACTGAACAAAAACAACAGATGAAACTCAGCCATTTTCCTCACTGTCTAATGCTAACACTTGTGACATTTTCTGACAATTTAGTCCAGAACAGCTAGCGCCACTGCAGCCACCCAAAATTGTGCAGGCATCTGTTTGAACAGCTAAGTGGCAGCCGCGGGTCCTACGCGTAATTTCTTAATAAAGATATCTAAAAACGTCATTATGACTAGTCATAATTACGTTTGAGATATCTTGAATTGTCATTACGGATGTCTGACACTTTAAATGACGAATTGGGTGACGTCATTTAAGATATCTTTAATTACATTTTGACTAGTCAAAATTCATTTTAAGATATCTTGAATTGCTATTCTGACTAGTCAGAATGTAAATACAGATATCTTAAATTAACATTCTGACTAGTCAAAATGTAATTGTGACTAGTCAAAAGTCCTTTTTAGATATCTAGAATGTAATTACGGATAGTCAGACTTCACGATTTAATGTTAAAAGGGCTTGCCATAATGGATCCTATTAGGTGAATGACCTGAGCCGGGGGAAGAAGGTTACAGGCTTTTTCACTGCCCTCCTGTTGGAACAACCGACATGTTTCCTAATCGGGTTTTAATTGGGCGTTTGCTCTGCTGTCCCTGCTGGTGCGCACAGAGGAGGAATGTTGCGTTTGGGTTCCACTCTGTAAATCTAAAAAGATACAGGCTGTCAAACGAGTGTATCTTTATGTGGAGGGGGGAAAATGTTCAAATTCAAACATAATTTGTAACAGATGATCAAAGTAAACACTTTATTTACATCACATTTTAGACGGAAAATAAGAATTTTGCCCCTTTTTTTTGGCAACTGTTGCGCAATCCTCATCGAGGTTCTCTGAACCCTATACAGTTGTAAGTTAACCAGGTTCAGCTTACGTTCAATCCCCACTCCCTCCCTCATTACCCCCCAAAAAAACGTTTTTTTATGCAAAACATCTGCAGGGACTTCAATAAATGAAAGCGGCGGCTCCAAAAACCGCATCCTACTCCTTTTGATTTTCATGTGGCTTTTTGTGCGTATTGTTTAACTCTAAATACAGCCACGACTCAGATTTCACATGTCACGAGTTTTCCCCCGATTTGAAGATGAAAAAAAGGAAGAAAATGCAAACAGCTAGTTTGGAAGAAAGAAAGAAAAAAAGAAGAAAAACGGGGAGAAAAGTGGCCATGAACGCGCAAAACTCCAGGAAAAGAGAGTTTCTTCCAGTCGCTGTCGACCGATTTGGCTCATTTTCTGGAGTTTTTTTTTTTATATTAGAGACTTGGAATAACTGGTCTGTGTGTTGAAGATGTTCCAACTGGGAGCAGTGCAGGCAAACCTGTTGATGCACAACATCACCAGTGGCTAAAACGCAGATAAAAAACAACAACAACAACAACAAACAAAAAAATGCAATGGTCTGAGTTTTTAAGCAGATTTAGCAAAAAATGTGCACTTTGCAATCTTTGCAAAAGTTATTTATTTTTCTAATTTTCACGAGTGCATTTGTGCAAATATACAGTATATATATATATATA
>JBBPBX010026409.1:11852-38129 GCA_038048925.1 Garcialebias charrua | reverse complement strand
CATTGTGCTCTCCCTGGGGCTGCTTGGGCTAGGGTGTCCTGTCCTGTCGGCAGGGCGAGGGTTGGGCCCGATCTTGGATGTCGGCTACTCTCTACCCCAGAATAAATGGGCCTATCTCCTGGGTTTGGGTGTGGGCTGCCCCATGTAGGGAGCAGGTACATGTCTTGGACCTAGTGGGTATAGAGTGTGCATCGGGATTATGAATGGAACGTGTAGTTATTGTTTGTCTTTCTGTGAGTGAGGGTGAGGATGAAGGTGGGTCTGAGTGAGTGTTTCTGTGTATAAATGTCTAAGTGTCAGGCTGGGACTTGGACTACCCCCTCTCTGATACATCTAAGGCTACTTGGTGTCGCGCTCCTACCACGTGGTCCCACGGGTGGGTGTCCCTTTTCCTGCGGGCGTGCTTGGGGCCCTCGCTGCCGGGGGTTGGGCACTTGGGCGTGTGTCGGCGCGGCCTGGTGGCTGCCTGGTGGGGCTCGGGTCCTCTGGTCCTGTCGGGACTGGGCCTGAGGGGTGGGCGTCCCTGGTGCCCGGGCCTTAGTGTCCGGGCCTGGGGCTACGTCAGTGCAACGGGCTCTGACGGGGGTCTGTGAGTTTGTCGCTGTTGGTCCCGGTGGGATCATTGTGTGTAGTCGTTTGTGGGGCTCTTCCTGTTCTCCCCTTTGGTCAGATCTGGGGAGTTGGTAAATGGCTCGTCCTGTTCGGGTGGCCCTGGGGACTCTGGGTTCGGGGTCCTTCTTGGGGTCTTGGGCTCTGATCCCCCTTTGTCTGCCTCGGGCCTTGGGGGGGGATCTCTGATGCTTCGCGGTCACTATTGAATGTTCTATTCGAGGAACCTTATTCACTTATGCATGCTCACAACCACACACAAATGGGTGCAGGGATGTATATGTAGATATCATATGCAGATATGTAGATGGGTATGTGAGTGAATATGAATGTATATGTATGTATACTGTATATTCATTTGTAAGTATGGGTATGTATATTTATGGAATTCTACTGCAAAGTCATGAATGTTATTATTCTTTATGCATGTGTTGCTATGTTCTGTCATGTACTTTGCAGGATTGCAGACGGAGGTTGGGTGTGTTTGCCTTGTGCTTTTTTTGTGGATAATTGTTGTGTTTTGTTTTCTTACTTTCTGTCTTTCCTTTTTCTCTACAAAAAAATAAAAAAAAATTCATATCGGTGTGAGAGGATGGCTATAAGGTGAGAAGGGAGGCAATATATAAAAGGAAAAAAAAAGATGTGTTAAGTCAGTGTTCCCCAAACCACGGCCCGCGGGCCGCATCCGGCCCGCCCCCACATTTGGTCCGGCCCCCAGAACAATAGTAAAAAAAAAAAATTTTTTATTTTTTTTTTTTTACAAATGAATACATGTACAGTACTGTACGGTCACCAAGTACTTAGCCTATCCTAACACAGTTTTTAAAGATGAAGGAGTAAGTTGAATTGTCTCCCTTTCACATAAAGGGAGCTAGCTGGGGTGGGAGGAGTGACGATATTCCAATGCGCAGCAACGCTTTCCTCAGCCCTCCTCATCTTGTATTCTCACAGACATAGTCTTGCGAGTTTTGGGTGCGGTGACACAGCGCTCTCACGAGACTTTAGGACAGCAGTGGAGCTGTCGGTGCACAGTAAACATGGATGGAAAACTAGCAAACAAGCAAACAAAAACGTATTATTTTCACACAGAGTGGGAGGAGGAGTATTTTTTTGTTTATTCTAATTCAAAGTCTATTTGCCTCATCTGTAATTCGAGCATCACCTGGCGTGGATGGAGAGTTCTGGAGTCTGCTCTCAGAAGAAAAGTATCCTTACATCCGAAGATGTGCTTTGAACTTAACAGCACTTTTTGGATCTACCTACCTGTGTGAGTCTGCTTTTTCACACATGAAAATCATCAAGTCCAAAAACAGATCCACAATGACTGATGATCATCTGGAGACCTGCCTGCGCCTCCCAACCACCTCATACTGCCCCGCGCCTCCTCCTCTCAGTGTCAGAAGTGCCACTAAGGTAGAGACACATTTATTTTATACAGCTTGCACCAGATGACACCATCCTGCTGCACAGAGCAGCTGCCTAGTTTTGATATTTAGGTTTTATTGAGGTTTGAAATAGTTGTTGGAGATTTGTAAATCTGCACCTTTGTAAGTCACTTTTTGTAAATAGTTAGTGTAAATGAGGGAGTTTTATATTGTTCAGTTCATTGTTTATTCGTTTCTTTAAAAAATATGGTGTGCTTTTCAAATATTGCGTCATTTTACTTTGATAAAATACTTTAATTAAATAAAACTAGCAACACATTACGTTCTGTTTTATTTACTTTAAAGAAGTGAGGAGTAGGGAGATGAAAAATTTTGTTTTTTGATACTGAGACTGGACGAGTAGCTCTCGGCAAACTGCCGACTTCAAAAGTAACTCTTGGTTCAAAAAAGGTTGGGCACCCCTGATTTAGGCACTCCTGCAATCGTCACACTTTTTCCTGTTAAAAACTGACTCCGGCCCCCCACCAGAGAAGGGAAAAGTTATGTGGCCCTCACAGGAAAAAGTTTGGGGACCACTGTGTTAAGTGAACAGCAAAAAGCTGACTTGGATAAAACCACCACAGAGTGTGAGAAAAAGACGCAAGAACTAAAAGAGCTAATACAAAAGACACTGTGGGAAAATTTTGGAGCATATGAACTAGGCTTGTTATAGATAAACCGATTCGACCGGATATCCGGTTTGACAAGCTAGGGATGTGGTTGCATCGGTAGCAGCCACGTAAACCGACAGCAATTAGCCACAAATCCAGAGATGGACCGGTTGAAGAGACACGGGCCGGTTTTCGCGAGACTTGTTGGGTTTACAATGCGTTTCTAAAACAACGCGAGAGTTGGAAATGCCCGCGAAGCTATTCTCACGCATGCGCCGTAGCTCACCAAGACGACGAACATGGATGTAGATAGTAGCTGCGCTACTAGCGAGTCACCGCGAAAGATTTTCAATACATCAGCCAGACAAAACTCTAAAGTGTGGAACGTTTTCGGGTTTTACTAGAAGGACGGAAAACTCGACAAAAGCCACGCTATTTGTAAGCTATGCAGAACACCTCTGAAGTACACTGGTAGCACAACAAACCTCGACCAACATGCAACAAGGAAATGCAGAGAGGAGTACTGCGAACTTCTCAAGACTCATAACAATGTAGTGGGCATGACCGTGTCCACTCTAATACACCTGTGTACTTTTGAACTGTTCCAGAGATGACCTTTACTGACCTCTCAGTAAAGCAAGACACTTACTACAAATTATTCCATTAGTTATAATCTGAGAATATAGTCACCAAAAGAGACTATTTCTATCTTTGATTTTGTTCTAATGTAATCAAAAGAATAACTTTTGTCATTTTCATGATGTGTGCTTTTAAGCTGTGTTATTCTTTTAATATGGAGTATTACTGTGTTACTTGACCATATAATGGTGTCATAGTTGAATTTTATGTCAAACTGTGCTTTTCAGATTTGTTTTAAAAGTGTTAAGACGCTAATCCAAGTATTTTACCTCTTGGAGTCTGTGCGTCTGTCTTTTTCCTAAACATTTCTCTCTGCTGCTGGCTGTAACCTTGGGTCGAGATAACAAGTGAACAGCTCAACTGTTTTTCTTGTGAACCAATGAAAAAGACACAAGTCTCTCTCATCTCTTTGATCCTGCTTTAAGTTCTAAGCTGTTGCTGGAACGGATGAGTCTGCTGGGAGCTTCAAGACATGAAGACGTCCCAAAGAGCTGAATGAATGCCTGTCACCCGCCAAGGACAGTCATTCAGCTAAGGATTGATAACATGCTGTTATGAATCCATTTCTAACGAGCGTAAGCTCAAAACTTTGTTTATTCCTTCCTGGAATAAGCTTATCTTGAAGTCAGAGGCCAGGAGCTGACATATTTTCTGATGACCAAGCGGAACCCAGGAGACGTTGAAAACGTAAACGAATAACCAGTTCGGACGAACTGGGCCTGAAGGACTGTGCATCTTACAGGCTGGTGTCATCTCTTTATCAGACTCGTCGTCGAAAGGTAAAGAGCTGTTTACAAACGTACCTGGATTTTAGCAGAAATCTGATGAGAAGTGTCACTTTTGGTAACATGCTCAAGACAATTTCCTTTAACCCATCTCTCCATCTTTCCTCCTATCTTTTTCCCTCAATTCTAAGCTGGAAACTATTTTAAGCTAAAGAGCCCTCAGACTAAATATGTTTAACATCCAGTATTGAAGTCTGTTGTGTTAAATTTAAGTGTGCTGACGTATTAAATTGAAAGAAAGTGAAATCATGTCAATCAAGTGTAATGGTGTTAATTTAGTGATTTATTTTAAATAAATGGTAGTGTCTTTGGCATACCAACTAAGTTAATGTCCATTGTCACTCTATGGCTTCTGTTTTATTTATCCATCATAAAGATCACAGAAATATTGGGTAAACTGAAAAAGAAAGAACCCGTGAAATTACTATTCAATCTGAATAAGTAAATTAATGAAGGTAAAGAGGCCAGTATTAATATTGACCTCCTCATAATCCTTTACATCTGGTGGCCTTGTACGAGTTTTCTGAAAGATTATTCATAAATCTGTGGTCTCTCATGAACTGTAACGTCATGTTTGCATATTAGGATCCAAGTTTTAAACTCTGAGGATAATAATTTTGGCTGGAAGTGTTCAAAGCAGGCAGATTCTGCATGTTTTTATCATTTGAAGCTGAGAGATTATTATTGTTTCAACTCTTTTACACGCTGTTGGAAGCTTTTAGGTGAGGTTTTTGTCAGCCCGTGGTCTGTGGGGGTTCTGGTTCCGGTCCAGTTCACGCAGACTCCTGTACAAAGCTTCGTTTGACCGCCGAGTCAAAGAACCTGAAAGCTACTTTAACATCTACAAGATTGCTATGTGTGGTATTTTACATGTTAGAGCAGGTCAAAGAAGCATATTACTGTTAGAACGTGTCAGATAGTGGTTCTGTTCAGACCCGATTCCTGCTCCATTAAAAAGTGGACCGGAACCGACCTTGAAGTGGCTCCGAGCGAGTCCGTGTTTGTTCTACAGCTGTAGTGCTGGGTTACTGAGCGTAGCTAAGTTGTGCCTGTTTTAAATGTGATTGCCACGTTTCAGAATTTTGGGAAGTTAATTTGAAGCGTTTGAGTTGATTAAGAGTCTATAAGGTTGCGCTCTGCTGTGCTAAGCTAACGTTAAAGAGACGTGTCATGCATGTTTGTTTATGAGCTGTGATTGGATAAAACGAGAGCTATGAGCTGTCAATCACTCTCGTAGCGAGCGCTGATTCGCTGGATTGGGAACGCACGCTGTTGCGACCAACCCACTTCGTCGTCATTTCCTGCACTGCATTGGTCGAAGGTAAGAAACTACATTCACCATGAATGCTTGGGAATGAACTACAAGCGCTGTGATTGATTGGTTGACGTCACGTATCTGTGTAGCGAGCTCCGCCTCGCTCAGCAGAGCTGGTGACGCGCTGCGTCGACCCGCCTATTTGTGTCGTCATTTCCAGGTGCACTTTGGGTGACAAGCAGTTCACTCTCACAGAACAAACGGAGATTTCACTGAAAGTTTAAAAACTCATTTGAAGCCATCTAAACTGTCTAACAACATAAATCTGTCTTTGACAAGAACGTGGTTCGAGCGTTTATCACGAACACACTAGAAACTAACTCTAAAAGGTAGTTTTTAGTTTAAATACTGAATAGTAAAATCAGTTTCCTCGTGATAACATTAAGACTTGAAGCTGTCCCCTGTTGGTTAAAAGACGTTAACAGATGAGTTTTCTCATATACAGTAACATCATGAGAAGTCAGCATTTTTATGGTGAATTACCAGCTTTTAAAATTGTTCTGTACACAAACAAAAACTCCTGTTTATTCTAAATACAAATTTTAGAATAACAGAGGTACAGACAAACAATTTATGCTCATTTTAAATACTGAAGAGATTTAAAATAACACTCAAAAAGCATCTTTTATTTGATTTAAAAAAAAAAAAAAAATGATGGAGAACAGAGCATTTCCACATTAAGCTCTTCACATCTCTGAATTTTAAACAGAATTGGTGTGCACAACTGCACACTTTTAGTTAAAAATGGCATTTTTAACGTTTTTCTGTGTACAATTAATGACTCCAGTTTATTTTAAATAAGGAAATATTTAAAATAACAAACTACAAGCATCTCTCATTAATTTGGTGAAAATTTCAAAACAAAGATGGAAGATGAAAAAAATGATGAAGCTTTCAAGCTGATCGCATCAAGGCTTGAAAATCTTGAATTATTAAGGCAGAGTTTAATTCGAAGAAAAGAAGAACTTCGCCAAGAACGCCTTGAGTTAAAACGTGAGATTAGAGATTCTAAAATTAAACGGTGTGCTATAAATGGTTTTGATGTTCGTCAACTCCCTGACCCGATCTGGTTAAAAACAAAACCAGAGCGTGAACTACATTACCAAGAAAAGGTCAAATCCCACTCGCTGGAGCTGGAAGGGACAAGTTCATCAACTCCCTCTCCTAAAATAGGCGAGAAAAAACATGTTTTTCAAACTAACAAACCACGACATGTTGATGCCCGCTGGAACAATGACCCGAAGTGGTTAAGAGACCCAATATGGTTGAGAAGGACGAGCACACGCCCTGTCCCTGCACCTCGGACGAAGCTGCCCGAGATAAGCAAAAAACCACAAACGGTGGATGTCCGCTCTTTAAGTGACCCTCCGCGGTCTACACCGAGCAAAGGCCTGCTCCTGCCCCTCGAACGGAACAGTCCGAGACCGGCAAAAAATCACAGAAGTTCCAGAAAAAAGGCAACATACCTCTAAGCTCTGAGGAGATAGTGGACATAAGTTGGTTGTTTGAAAACTTGAATGATACAGAGGATGACCGAACTGGTACAATGCGTGACATTGTCTTTGATAACTCAGCGCACACAAATAACCAGCTGCGCAAAGCAAAGATTGAATTGATACACCGTCGTCTCAAAGGCCCTCTGACCTCGGAAGAGGTAGAGGACATACGTCGATTGTTAAAAGAGTTGGATAATACTAGCAAGAATGAACAAGATTTTCAAACTGACATACAACGAAATGTTGGTACCAGCTGGAACAGTGACTCAAAATGGTTTAAAGGGAGCCCCGCCCCTAAAGCACCTCAGATTGAAAAGTCTGAGACAAGCAACGAACCACAAAAGGTAGGTGTTCACTCTCTAAGAGACCCACAACGGTTCAGATCGAACCAGGTGGGTGAAAACCAAGGTCCATCGGTGGGTGGACTTCAAAAGAAATTGAAGTATGAGGACTTATACTCATGTAACTATGCGTGGTCCCAACAGAAACCCCCGAGCCTTGGAACTGCACCTCCCGCGCCTCGAACAGAACAGTTCAAGACAGGCAAAGA
The DNA here is from genome assembly GCA_038048925.1 of Garcialebias charrua. NCBI lineage: Eukaryota > Metazoa > Chordata > Actinopteri > Cyprinodontiformes > Rivulidae > Garcialebias > Garcialebias charrua. Next base: position 30,700 of record JBBPBX010026409.1, on the reverse strand, counting down.
GTCACGAATGTCCCGGAATAATGGCCCAACACCTCTATGCTCGGAAGAGACAGAGGAAGTAAGTAGTTTGTCAGTAGATTTGAATGTTACTGTGCTTGACCAACCTGATACAATGAGTGGCGTTATCATTGATAATGACACTATCAACATTGACCAACCTGGAGCGATGTGTAGCACTGTCTTTCACAAAGACTCAGAGCACACAAATAACTCAGCGCACACTACTACCAACATTGCCATGGATGTTGACAGCAAACCAATTGCTGACACACAACAACATCCTGAAGGTCATGATGCTGACAGCCAACAAGATGCTGACAGTAAACAAGATTACACAGACAGAGTCACACGTGAACAGAAACGTGGGCCAAGACCTGTGAGGTTTCTGTGTAACTTTATACAAAGGGGGGTGGCTAAGAAAGCTTACCTGCCTATCACACTGGAAGGTGTCCTTGAGCGTGAAGCCCTCCTGGATGGCAGTTCTGATATAACTATTATGTCGGCCAAGCTGTTCGAGGAGCTGAGGACCGCCGCTAACGGTGTTGACAGGCAAATACCCTTTGAGAAATGTGCTATTGAGCTACAGGGTCTCGCAGAGACGAGAACAACCCTAACAGCTATGGCTATGGTTCACATGCAGATTGGCGAAATGACATACACCACCCGGTGTACGTGTCTAAACTTGACTCATTCCCATTTTTGGTTGGCCAAGATTTTATAAACCGCTTCGGCGCGATTATAGATTATGGTCAACAGAAAATGTGGAGCACAGTGAGAAAACCCCTGCCAATAAAAGTGCCTCCTAGTTGCGATACAGGCTGCCTAACCGCAGGTACCGCAGAGGACACAAGGGACACCTCATCCGAGGACGAGAGCCCGGTAAGTGAACCTTCAACTACAGGTGAGACAGAAGAGACCCAAAAGTTGGACCAAACTCTGGCCCAACAAGAGAACCTCCTCTGTGAGCTGACACATTCAGCACTCACTGAACACTACCTACCACAGGTAGTGAAAGGTGTTGAGATCCAAGGATCCCACACCGATGACGCTGTACTGTCCTCTGAGACAGGTAATTCGGCAATCAACCAAGCTTTCAATGAAACCTTGGTTCAAGGGCATCTGAGTCCAGAAAATGACAGTCATCCAAACGCTGACAGTCACTTGGACATCATTGTTGCAGATTACGAGGACCCCTCATCAGACAAGAAGGGGGCAAACTCACATTACCTACCACAGGTAGAGAAAGGTGTGGAGATCCAAGGACCCCACACCGAGGTTGCTGTACTGTCCCCTGGGACAGGTAAATCGGCTATCAGCCAAGCTTTCGATGAAACCTTGGTTCAGGGACATTTGTGTCTAGAACTAATCAGAAATGACATAGTTTTTACAGACTCAAAGAGCCCCTCTTCAGTCAAGAGGTGGGAAGACACACACAACGACAGTGACCCGTCGCAGTCTGTACAATCAGACACACCTGCGACTGCGCCGACGGTTGTGACACACCTGAATTACACGGAAAGAGGTAAACGTAAGAAGATACGTTGGCCAAAACCTAAACGATTCCTGTGTACCGTCTTCTCTCAGCTGCGCGAACAGCTTAAACTAAACGGTGGCATCCTAACTTGTGCCCATGGACGGACGTCCTCACCTGTGTTCGTGGTCCCCCATGACCAAAGGGGGGTGATGTTAGGCCATGCCAAAGACAAAGATTTGAATGTACACCTCAGAAACACTTTTGCTTTCGCCCAGAAAAACCTGGAAAGATCCGCTGAAGGACGTAAGGCGTACTATGACCAAAAGGCCTCTCACAATGAACTCCAAGTGGGAGACAGAGTCTGGTACTATACGTTCGCCCCAGCAACCGGGAAAGGAGGGTCCGAGACCGGAACTCTCGCCCGCAAACTAATGCCCAGGTGGACTGGACCTCATCTGATAACAGACAAAGTGTCCTCAGTCGTCTACGAAATCAAAATCAGCAAAGGCCGCAAAGAGCCAATTGCTAAATGGGTACATCGAAATCAGATCAAACCTTACAAGGCGTTCAATGACTCCACAAAAGACAAAGATCTCACAAACTCACCGACTTCATGGGATAATAAGGTCGTCCAAACACAAGTTAGTAAATAAACTAATCAGGTTTAAACTACCATATTTCCCACCCTATAAGTCGCATTGTCCAATTTGAACTTAGAAACGCTAAGCCTAAAACCCACAACAAAAACTAACCTTAACAACCGTTTAAATCCACGAGATTTAATTTGACCTCGGTCATAAAGTTGAGACCTGTTTTCTTGTGTGTTGCACTTTGGAATCTGACGACAAGAGTGTGTCGAAGCAGTGAAACGTTGTTTCCTTGTTGTTTAGTCATTACTGTTGTCATTAGTTGAGATATTGTTTTGGTTCTGAACACTCCCAGCCAAAAAGGTTTTGTATTAACATTGGTTAATGAATGATATGGATTTAACTATGCCAACATGCAGTTCGTTTTGTTAAATCTCAATCGTCGAAGAGTCAATGTAGTTTAAAGCTACTCAAGGTACAATAAACTACACTGGTCTCATAATTTCTAAATTGAACCGATTCGATCGTTTCTATTCTAGATTATCTATTCATTTTGATGAGTCTCGCCATAGACTTCAAAATTTATTAGGAATACCAAATCCTACGTCGTTCGTCTAAAAGACAACAGACATTTAGATCAAACTATATTTCATTTTTTTATTTTAGTTTAACCTAAACTAAGTAATGAATGGAGGAATAGTTTGGAATTAGAGGCCTTCGTTACAGAAGCCCTCCAAAATTTTATAGGTATAGATCCCTATATCTAATTTTACAGAATTGATCCACCCCTTAATTGGTAATTGTAGCTGATCTAAACCATGATAGCTTACATACCAGGTGCATATAGGTAGGGCCTAATGTAAAATCCCAATCATAAGCCCACCTAAAAAACCACATAATTGCATGACACATAGAACCAGAGTGGCACTGACTGGAAACCAACCAGCCAACAACCTTCGATGTGGGGACCTGCAGCTCCAACGCTTGGTCTTCAACCTTCATCCAAGGGTCGCCTCCTCTGCGTCAATCGAGGGATCCCCTCTACATGCTGATTATGAAAACAATTGTTGCTGATCAATCAACAAAACTAACCGTTGTGGAATTACTGCTGTGGAATTACCGCTGTGGATTATAAGACTTTGCTTTCCAAGGGATCACAGACTTTGTTTTCCAAGAGTTAACAGACTTTGTTTTCCAAAGGATTAAAAGCTTACCGCAATGGGATTACCTACGAACAGTATGGAAGTTCCGAAAACTTTATGGGATTATAATTTTGATTTTTCTTTTCCACTTGCTGGATTACTTCAAGATCAAAGACAGTTCAAGGTTTCCTTTCGTGTTGGACCCCATCCCCAAGGACTGGTGATGGCTTCCAAAAGGGGAGATGTAGTGGGCATGACCGTGTCCACTTTGATACACCTGTGTACTTTTGAACTGTTCCAGAGATGACCTTTACTGACCTCTCAGTAAAGCAAGACACTTACTACAAATTATTCCATTAGTTATAATCTGAGAATATAGTCACCAAAAGAGACTATTTCTATCTTTGATTTTGTTCTAATGTAATCAAAAGAATAACTTTTGTCATTTTCATGATGTGTGCTTTTAAGCTGTGTTATTCTTTTAATATGGAGTATTACTGTGTTACTTGACCATATAATGGTGTCATAGTTGAATTTTATGTCAAACTGTGCTTTTCAGATTTGTTTTAAAAGTGTTAAGACGCTAATCCAAGTATTTTACCTCTTGGAGTCTGTGCGTCTGTCTTTTTCCTAAACATTTCTCTCTGCTGCTGGCTGTAACCTTGGGTCGAGATAACAAGTGAACAGCTCAACTGTTTTTCTTGTGAACCAATGAAAAAGACACAAGTCTCTCTCATCTCTTTGATCCTGCTTTAAGTTCTAAGCTGTTGCTGGAACGGATGAGTCTGCTGGGAGCTTCAAGACATGAAGACGTCCCAAAGAGCTGAATGAATGCCTGTCACCCGCCAAGGACAGTCATTCAGCTAAGGATTGATAACATGCTGTTATGAATCCATTTCTAACGAGCGTAAGCTCAAAACTTTGTTTATTCCTTCCTGGAATAAGCTTATCTTGAAGTCAGAGGCCAGGAGCTGACATATTTTCTGATGACCAAGCGGAACCCAGGAGACGTTGAAAACGTAAACGAATAACCAGTTCGGACAACTGGGCCTGAAGGACTGTGCATCTTACAGGCTGGTGTCATCTCTTTATCAGACTCGTCGTCGAAAGGTAAAGAGCTGTTTACAAACGTACCTGGATTTTAGCAGAAATCTGATGAGAAGTGTCACTTTGGTAACATGCTCAAGATAATTTCCTTTAACCCATCTCTCCATCTTTCCTCCTATCTTTTTCCCTCAATTCTAAGCTGGAAACTATTTTAAGCTAAAGAGCCCTCAGACTAAATATGTTTAACATCCAGTATTGAAGTCTGTTGTGTTAAATTTAATGTGCTGACGTATTAAATTGAAAGAAAGTGAAATCATGTCAATCAAGTGTAATGGTGTTAATTTAGTGATTTATTTTAAATAAATGGTAGTGTCTTTGGCATACCAACTAAGTTAATGTCCATTGTCACTCTATGGCTTCTGTTTTATTTATCCATCATAAAGATCACAGAAATATTAGGTAAACTGAAAAAGAAAGAACCCGTGAAATTACAATTCAATCTGAATAAGTAAATTAATTAAGGTAAAGAGGCCAGTATTAATATTGACCTCCTCATAATCCTTTACAACAACGAGCAGGAGCATGTAGCTGCCACACAGAAAGCGACAGGTAACGTTATCACTACATTTTACGGGCAACTCGGTGATAGTTCATCACGAGCTACACAGTCCTTGAAGATCTCTTCCACACTGCAGAAGCTCTGGACCCCCGTCCTCAGTAGCCATGATTCAGAGAGGACATTCACAAGCCTGTCAGCAGAAGCAACATGCCTGCGTCACAAGGTAAATCCCCCAACACTCTGTCAAAATACATATTACAGTGCATTCAGTTACAGTCTGCTATGTTTTGTTGCTGTCACTAGATTTATTCTGCCTACTGTTTGTTGATTGTTTACATTGCATTTAACCATACTGTACACTAAATGTAATGTCATGTTTTATTTCTAGGTAACGGGGGATTCAGTTCAGAGAGGTCCAGTGCAGACTAATCCATGTCGGACTGAACCTACAAATGGAATCTGGACGTCTGCATTGATACACCCCAGACCCAAGATGAGCATAAAGGTTTGTGTTTTATAACTTGTGATCAAGAATTAGCTGACTTTGTCTTAAACTTGTGCTGCAGTCATTGTATCAGCATAAAACACATTCACAATAATGAGAGAATCTGCATGCACAGAAAGTGTTAAATAATAATCATGATGATAATGATACATCTTTTACAAATGTTATACACGAGTCCCTACATAAATAAATTCTGAACATCAGATGAAGATTTTTACATAAAATGGTAAAGTCAGTAAAAAAAAAACAAACTTCATGGCTAATATAGTCAGTAATATATGGTGCTTGTTTTCTATTTCAGATGATGAACCACCTTGTAAAAAGAAGAAAATGTCAGCGCTGGACGAGCTGTTGGGAGAAGACTTTGAAGTGAGGATGGCAACTAGATCTGTGAGGGACCAGGCCAGTGAAGAAGTCAAGAGGTAAAGAGAGCATGTTTTTATATTAATCCGTGCCCACCTGCTCACACAAACTCATGTTCGTGCTGCTGTTGTTAGGTGTACTGTTCTTGCATTATGTTTTGTATTATTAAGTTCAAGTTCAAGTGTTTATTTGTCATATGCAGGTTAACACAGGGTTAACTTAGTACAATGAAATGCTCAGGATGAGAAAAAACGATTTTGACTTGCTAAAAAACAAACAACAAGCAAACAGGAAATACTAAAGCATGCAATGAGGGTACAAAATAAACTACCAAAAAGTGAAACAGTAATTATAATATTTACTAAGTTTCTGAAGAGAAAAATAGTAAACAACATGGTAGAATTTTAACGGTGAAGCAGGATGAATTTGTGTGAATAACTATTTCAAGGTAGTAATGAAATATAAGCTAAAATGCACATGATCTATATTGCCATAACTACCAAACTACAGGTTGTGTGACAGGTTATTGCACAACAGGTTATCGCACAGCGGGTTATTGCACACACAGGAGCTTTGTGCTTACGGTAGCTTATTCCTAGTTTTTTTTTCGTAGTGATTTTTATTTTAATACATGCTGCTGTAACCATTTGTGCCTTTTATATTTTTTCTGTATTTTCTGTAGGAAATTTTATTTTAGCTGGTCTTTTTAGGTCCATGTTTAAAAATAAACACATTTAACATGTGATTATTTTGTTTGGCTTTTTACTTTATTTTTACCAGTGCTTTACAGCACCCTTTTAGATATGATATATGTGGACTTTTACAAATTTAAAAATGCTCTAAGAATGTCACATTGATAGAAATGGTCCTTTTTCTTTCATAATGAAATATTTGTCTACCGGTACATCAACAAATGTTAAAACGTAGAATTATTTGAAGTTTAATCGAATCGAACTGAATCGAACCGAATCACTTTTACACTGCATCGAATCGAATCGAATCGTTCCGTTTTTTAAATAAATCGTTTTTTAATCGAATCGTAACCTTTGTATCTAGATGTGAATTGAATCGTCAGTCCCACAGAGATGTACAACCCTAATATGAACTGACACAGGCAGTCACAACTGCAGAGTCACATGCAGACCATGTGGATATTGTGGACCCAAGAAAAAACACAGATGCATATGAATTCATGATGGAACATCTGCAAAAACGGGTGAAGACTGCAACAGTGGTGCATAAACATTGGAAGTACTGGGCTCCAAGTGCAAAGCAACATCAGTTCCAGAGTTGGATCAGAGGCCTCAAAACAATTTTACCAAGACTGGCATTAAGAAGTGCAGAAGCACAAACCAAAGAAGGAAGCAACAGATTAAGTACTTCAATGAGCTTCCCAGCTGCACCAGCCATTAAATTAAAGCCTGCTGTTCTCCCAAAGTTCACTGGCATTCGCAGAGAGTTTCATTAGTGGAAAAAAGATTGGGAAGCGCTTCAGATACAGGGAGAACCTACTGGATCCAAAAAGATTTAAAACATTTCATCTACTAGACCATGTGGATGAGAGAATAGTACAAGACCATCGTCTCACTAATTACACAACAGCTGATGCGATATTTCGGGTCCTAGAGAACCATCCATCCATCCATTTTCTTCCGCTTATCCGGGGTTGGGTCGCGGGGGTAGCAACCTAAGTAGGGAGGCCCAGACTTCCCTCTCCCAAACCACATGGAGCAGCTCCTCTGGGGGAATCCCAAGGCGTTCCCAGGCCAGCCGAGAAACATAGTCCCTCCAGCGTGTCCTGGGTCTTCCTCTGGGTCTCCTCCCGGTGGGACATGCCCGGAACACCTCACCAGGGAGGCGTCCAGGAGGCATCCTAACCAGATGCCCGAGCCACCTCAACTGGCTCCTCTCGATGTGGAGAAGCAGCGGCTCTACTCCGAGTCCCTCCCGGATGACTGAGCTTCTCACCCTATCTCTAAGGGAGAGTCCAGACACCCTGCGGAGAAAACTCATTTCAGCCGCTTGTATCCGAGATCTCGTTCTTTCGGTCACAACCCAAAGCTCATGACCATAGATGAGGGTGGGAACGTAGATCGATCGGTAAATTGAGAGCTTTGCCTTTCGACTCAGCTCTCTCTTCACCACGACAGACCGGTACAGCGCCCGCTTCACTGCGGATGCTGCACCTATCCGCCTATCGATCTCACGCTCCAGTTTTCCCTCATTCGTGAACAAGACCCCGAGATACTTAAACTCCTCCACTTGGGGCAGGACCTCCTCCCCGACCCGGAGAGGGCATGCTACCCTTTTCCGGCTCAAGACCATGGCCTCGGATTTGGAGGAACTGATCCTCATCCCGGCCGTATCACACTCGGCTGCAAACCGCTCCAGCGAAAGCTGTAGATCACGACCTGATGAAGCCAATAGGACCACATCATCTGCAAAAAACAGAGAAGCGATTCTAAGGCCACCAAAACGGATCCTCTCAACACCTTGGCTGCGCCGAGAAATTCTGTCCATAAAAGTTATGAACAGAATTGGTGAAAAAGGGCAACCTTGAGAACCTAGGAACCTTTTCCTAGAGAACCGCTTTGGAAATAAAACAACTATTGCCCTTGAGATAGTGGAAAAGCTCCAAAAGGTTCCACCAGTTAGAGGTAACCAGCCCAAGAAGATTGTTGAGTTAATCCAAACTGTAGAAAAGGCTCTGATTGACCTTAAAGAACTTGGTGCAACTGGTGCTATAAAGAATCCCCTTATAACAAAAGCAATAGAGAGTAAACTTCCAGATGGCCTGAAAAAGGAATGGCTTCTCCATGTAGCCAACAAAGGGAATGAGGCTGAAGAAGACAAACAATTTGACTACCTTTTGACATTTCTTAAAGGTCAAGAAGCCATCTATGAAAAGCTGGATCAACTGAAGGAGGAGGAGTCAAAACCAAGGTCTAAACCACGGCAAGCCCGTACCAGAACATTTACCCACCAACAAACATCTCTCAAGGTTGTGTGGTCTGTGGAGACGCAAAGCACAAGAAAAGGCTGTATTTTTGCCAAAAGTTTCATACCCTTAAGCTGACAGAAAAGAGGGAAGCTATCAAGAAACTAGGGGCCTGCAAAAAATGTCTAGAAATTCACAGTGAGAATGAATACTGTATGATTTCCTGTGCAGGTGACCAGATTGCAAGGAGCAACACACTGCAGAGCACCATTATTATCTTTGCCCAAGAGCTGAAGTGTCTAGGGGGCATTCTGTTCAGAGGCACGAAGACAGCACAGTGGGAGGTGATGTAGGAGGCAGCTACACTCAAGCCCAACAAGACTTTATTAAAAACCTCCCACCTGAACAGGCAGAAAAGTGCTGCCATGTTTTCTGTAATGTGGTGACTAAAACATCTCTTGTGTCTAATCAGCCCAACCTTCTAGCAAAGAATGCTTTAGTGGAGTGGCCTGTCATTATGATGCTATTAGAGGTCACAGCTAATGCAGGACAAAAAAATGGGACCTTAATAATTCTAGCATCAGATACAAATTACAGTATATAACACATAAAGCAGCTGATCGATTAAACCCGAGAAGTGAAGCTATAACCCTTGTTGTCCACGGTGTGGGAGGAATGAAAGTTCAAGTTACTATGAGACGGAACCTCCTAAAGATCCGGGTCAGAACAGAAAGGGGAAATTTCAGGTCCCATCAACTCCTCTGCTATGGTTTAAACAACATTGCAGATATCCACCAACATGTAAGTGCCAAAACACTGCAAAAGTTCTTCCCTGATGTCCCTCGAACTAGTGAGACCAAAGGAAATACAGCTGTTAATAAGCCATAAAGAAGGGCGTCTGGTTCCACAGAAGATACGTGCTGTTGGAGATCTTGTATTATGGGATGGACCGTTGGGAAAGACAGTCGCAGGAACACACCCTGGGTTGTTTGAAGAGGCTACGATTAATAATAATAATAATAATAAATTCCATTTATACCGGTCCCAGTTACATCCAACAACAAAATGTAAGAGAAAAACAGTAATAACATCTAGGATATAACTAAGAAAAACATCAACTAGAAATACACTAATCACTAATGTAATAGAAAAACATCATTACAAACAGCAGCAGGAACATGAGTCTGTATGAACAGATGGTCACAAATGAACACACAGCAACAAGAAAACAGATCGGCATCAGCATGATGTGATATTTTGCAGTGATTATTCTTATTATTTAATTATTCATGAGTCTAACAGCCTCAGGGTAGAAGCTGTTCCTCTGTCTAGTGGTTCTACATTTGATGCTCCTTAACCTCTGTCCTGAGGGGAGTGGGGCAAAGAGTGTGTGTGCTGGGTGAGTGGGGTCCTTCCCCTTTACTGACTGAGGTCCACACTTTATCCATCCATCCATCCATCAAACATCCATCCATCAAACATCCTGCTTTCCTGAACCCAGACATATGGATTCTTTACTGACTGAGGTCCACGCTTTATCCATCCATCACATCCATCCATCCATCATCCATCCATCAAACATCCTGCCTTCCTGAACCCAGACAGATGGATTCTTTACTGACTGAGGTCCACGCTTTATCCATCCATCCATCAAACATCCATCCATCAAACATCCATCATCCATCCATCCATCAAACATCCATCCATCCATCCATCCAACAAACATCCATCCATCCATCAAACATCCTGCCTTGCTGAACCCAGACAGATGGATTCTTTGACTGAGGTCCACGCTTTATCCATCCATCCATGCATCCATCCATCCATCAAACATCCACACATCCATCCATCAAACATCATCGATCCATCCATCCATCAAACATCCTGCCTTCCTGAACCCAAACAGATGGATTCTTTACTGACTGAGGTCCATGCTTTATCCATCCATCCATGCATCCATCCATCAAACATCCATCCATCAAACATCCATCCATCCATCATCCATCAAACATCCTGCCTTCCTGAACCCAGACATATGGATTCTTTACTGATTGAGGTCCACGCTTTATCCATCCATCCATCTATCAAACATCCATCCATCCATCCATCAAACATCCATCCATCAAACATCCATCCATCCATCATCCATCCATCAAACATCCATCCATCTATCCATCAAACATCCTGCCTTCCTGAACCCAGACAGATGGATTCTTTACTGACTGAGGTCCACGCTTTATCCATCCATCATCCATCCATCAAACATCCATCCATCAAACATCCATCCATCCATCCATATCAAACATCCATCCATCCATCAAACATCCTGCCTTGCTGAACCCAGACAGATGGATTCTTTGACTGAGGTCCACGCTTTATCCATCCATCCATGCATCCATCCATCCATCAAACATCCACACATCCATCCATCAAACATCATCGATCCATCCATCCATCAAACATCCTGCCTTCCTGAACCCAAACAGATGGATTCTTTACTGACTGAGGTCCATGCTTTATCCATCCATCCATGTATCCATCCATCCATCAAACATCCATCCATCAAACATCCATCCATCCATCATCCATCAAACATCCTGCCTTCCTGAACCCAGACATATGGATTCTTTACTGATTGAGGTCCACGCTTTATCCATCCATCCATCTATCAAACATCCATCCATCCATCCATCAAACATCCATCCATCAAACATCCATCCATCCATCATCCATCCATCAAACATCCATCCATCATCCATCAAACATCCTGCCTTCCTGAACCTAGACAGATGGATTCTTTACTGACTGAGGTCCACGCTTTATCCATCCATCTATCCATCCATCAAACATCCATCCATCAAACATCCATCCATCCATCCATCAAACATCCATCTATCCATCCATCAAACATCCTGCCTTACTGAACCCAGACAGATGGATTCTTTACTGACTGAGGTCCACGCTTTATCCATCCATCCATCAAACATCCATCCATCAAACATCCATCCATCATCCATCCATCAAACATCCATCCATCATCCATCCATCAAACATCCATCCATCTATCCATCCATCCATCAAACATCCTGCCTTCCTGAACCCAGACAGATGGATTCTTTACTGACTGAGGTCCACGCTTTATCCATCCATACATACACATCCATCCATCCATCAAACATCCATCCATCCATCCATCAAACATCCATCCATCCATCCATCAAACATCCTGCCTTGCTGAACCCAGACATATGGATTCTTTACTGATTGAGGTCCACGCTTTATCCATCCATCCATCTATCAAACATCCATCCATCCATCAAACATCCATCCATCAAACATCCATCCATCCATCATCCATCCATCAAACGTCCATCCATCTATCCATCAAACATCCTGCCTTCCTGAACAGACAGATGGATTCTTTTTTTTTTTTTTTTTCCATTTATAGATGGCCTCCCTTCACACCTTATAGCCATCCTCTCACTCCAATATGTTTTTTTTATTTATTTTTTTTTAATAGAGAGAAAGAAAGAAAAGAGAAAGTGAGACAACAAAACAACAATTATCCACAAAAAGAGCACAAGGCAAACACACCAAACCTCCGTCCACAATCCTGCAAAGCACATGACAGAACACAGCAACGAAACATACAAGCATAAAGACTGATAATATTCATGACCTTGCATTAGATTCCTATATATAAACATACCCATACCTACAAATATATATACAGTATACATACATATATATTTATATTCATTTATATACCCATCTACATATCTACATATACATCCCTGCATCCATTTGTGTGTGGTTGTGAGCATGCATAAGTAAATAAGGTTCCTCCAATAGAACATCCAGTAGCGATTGTGAAGCATCAGAGATCTGTCCCCCCAAAGCCCGAGACAGACGAAAGGGCGATCAAAGCCCAAGACCTCAGGAAGGACCCCGAGCCCAGAGTCCCCAGGACCACCCGAACAGGACGAGCCACTCGTCCACTCCCCAGATCCGACCAAGGGGAAGAACCGGACGAACCCCACCAGGGACCACACACAATGACCCCCCGGGGTCAACAGCGACAAATGCACAGGCCCCCGCCAGAGCCCGCTGCACCGACGTAGCCCCAGGGCCGGACACCGATGCTCGGGCACCGGGGACGCCCACCCCTCAGGCCCAGACCCGACAGGACCAGAGGACCCGAGCCCCGNTATCTGCATTTGATTGTGTTTTCGTTAAAACACACTTACCAGTAAGCCAGTGCAGTCGACGCTTTCGTTGCCATGATGATAGCCAACAACTCAAACAATGGCTTCCTTTCAGAACAAGCTAGCAGGCTGCTAAGCTACATCCAACGTCTTCAGCTCTCGACTTGCGCAGCCGTCGAGAGGGCAACGAACCAAAACTATGAGTGACATTCCATTTAACTGTAAAAACTACTAAAGAAACAAACTAAAGCGGTGACCCTTGTTAGCCGCCGTTGCCCCCTGGCCGGAGACATCATTGTACCTGTCAAAATACAACCGAACAACACCTTCATGACTTCGGTTTGATTGATAAACAAAAGAACCAATAGGGAACGAGGAGGTGGGCGGGGCAAAAGGCCTCTGCACGAAGATAACGCCGTGTTGGTGGCTACATTTTAATAAATTTTCTTTATCGAAACCAAATTATTACAGAAATATATATGAATTAGTTTTTGCATGTCATTTTGTAATTCGATAATTATGAGTTATTGAGTTATTATAGTTATAAGAATGATGAGCAATGGTAGAATAAACAATAGAAAACATAAGAGAGAAATACAGATTTTTTTAAAACAAAGTATCAAAAACTATCAAAAACATTATAAGGTAGATGCATAAAATCAAAAACAGGAACATGTCTGCATTGGGTTTTGCCAGGATTCTAACAGATTCTTAAAACCATTCAGAGAGGGCAAGGCCGAGAGCTTCAGATCTTTTTGTAAGATATTCCAGGAAACAGGAGCGGAATAGAAGGCGGCCCTTTTTCCAAGTTCAGTTCTCACTGACGGAACACTGCAGGTGATCATGTCCCGAGAGCGCACGCTGTAGCTGCACTCACGCAAAGAGACATAGGAAATGTATGAGGGCAGCAGACCAAGAAGTGATTTAAAGATGAAAATGTACCAATGGAAAAGTCTGCGTGATGTCCAGTTAACCAGTGAATACAGGGTGCAGTGGTGTAGATAATCCCAGATAATCAGCGGATGAATCAGATACAAATTCTAAATCCACCTCATGATCAATGTCAAACATACCTCTGCATGAGTCATCGGCATCAGCCTGGAATCTGATGATCTCTGCGATCTATCTACTTTTAATTTTAAATGTAAATGCCTGTCTTCCAAGCTGCGCTCTATCCCGGCGTCTTCCATATATGGGCAAAAGGAAGATTGTGCAGCGCCGTACTTCCGGGACAAGCTGCCCCAGCTACAGAAATGGCACTAGTCTAAATGCAACTAAGATAAGCAACAAGTTTTTTTTTTAAAATAAAACAGAACATCTTCACAATTCTGCAGGTTAAAAACTCATCAAGTATGAAGGGTTATCCTGAAATGGTGCTGATTTATTGAGTGACTGAAATGTAATTCTAAAATGCGGGTATGCACTCAGTGTAAACAAAGTTGAACTGGATGCTGTATCACGGTGCGCCAAGATTCATAACTGGCTGAAATTACTGTACCCATCATTGCACCCTGTATTCACTGGTCAATTGGTCATCATTAACTTCACGCAGACTCTCACAATGGTATATTTTCATCTTTAAATCACTTGTCTGTTGCCTTCAAACATCTCCCCCATACATGTCACTATGTCAGTGCAGCTACAGCGTGCGCCCTCAAGACATGCCTTCAGTATGGACTGAACTTGGCAAAAGCCTTCTTCTACTCCGCTCCTGCAACCTGTAATTCTTAGCAAAGAGCTGATGTTGACTTTGACCACTTTAAGGGATTTTAAACAACTGTTAAGTTCATGGCAAAAAAATAAAAAATTGCAGACATGTTTTTAGAATTTTACATCGCTTTATAATTGTTTTTATTTCATTTTTTCTACTAACCTTTCATTTTATATGCTTTTTATACGATTGTCGATTGTCTCTACCTCATATGTGTTCTTTTAAAACAGGTCTCTTGTAAATGAATCCACGAGGCTCAATGAGACTAACCTTTATAAATAAAGGTTGAATGAAAAAAAAAAAAAAAAAGCCCTAAGCTGAATTTGTTGAAAACAATGTGGAAGCTTGAGTCATGTGATTGACCTATACTGTATTAGACATACCGGTAGTTTGTGTAGGTGAACAAATACGGCAGAATCAGACAAGTCCAGAATTGGATAAGACATTTAGGTAGAAATATGAGTGAACCTGCTGCTAAACGTGACAAAAATATAAATAGAAAAAGAGGAAGACTGAGTACAACAAAAACAAGGGTACATACTGGGAATCAATCAGAATGGTGGGAGCACCATGAAATCAGAATTCAGCCTTCTTTTGCGAAAACTTCTGCACTGCCAAGTTTAACTTTTCAACCCAACTTGTCTTATCTGCATATTTTACTAAAAAAAAAAAGTTTGATCTTAAAACATCAAAACTGTCAAGACTTTTTAAACTCAAACTTTTTCATGAACCCCATTGTTGACCTACTTTCTGTCACTTCAGCACATTTTTGTTTTTGACTGGTCTTTATGGCTTTTAAATGAGTGACTATAATTTTCCATTGTATATATTTTACTTGTTCAGGGTCAAAGAGAGTGAAAACCAATTTTAATATTCAAATTCAATTGGGAGAAAAATGTCATACCAAATAATCTGAACTTATGGTATTGTTGATAAATGTCTGATGATAAACATATTACCGTCATGTCAAAGCAAACAAGACACAGATTTATTACAGTTCTGGAAATAATCTGACACAATGAAGGTAAAATAGGTTTCTTTTTAGTTATTAAAAAAGAAGTTCCGCTTTCATCACACTCAAAGTTAAGAAATGGATGAGCTTCTTAATTAAAAACAAACAAAAAGTACTATATGGCACAAACATTAACATTCACAAGCCCCCTTGGGGGAAAAAAAGAAAAGAAAACAAGCTTAAGGTAATTTCTGCAGGCCTCGAGGCAAAGCATAATGTATGCTTATAAAGTGCTGTTAAGTATAATAGACTCTATATTATGTATGCCAATATGATCATGAAAATGTTGCTAGATGATGACACGAATCATAATCATTTGAATATTTAGCAGACCAAAAATAAAGCCACAGTACTGATTTGAATTTATAGCAATAAATACTCTATCATCCAATATTTAAATGATCTGCCAATGTCAAAAGAATAAATCCACAATATTACAAATCTGACCAGTACAAAACATCAGTTCCCACCCAGAGCATTAAGTGGGTCATCAAATATGTTGCTGGAATCTGCTGCTGTATCGATCTTCTGGGATAGTGGCGTATTCTTTAATTTATTGTGAGCCTTTGCTGCTGGTTTTACTGTGCTTGTTGAAAAAATATCATCTGTAAAGAACAGAAAGGGTGTAAGAAATATTTAGTTAGATGTGGCAGATCAATAAATGTAGACAACACAACTTACTTTTGGAAAATATATATAATCCATAGATGCTTACCCTTGTCGTCATCAAATATTGATTTAGATTCTCCCTTTGTTTTGGACTTTTGTTTGGGTTTTAAAGTGTCTGTTAGGTCAGCAAAAATGTCTACGTTATCATCAAACAAGCCAGCATCGATGGGCTTCTCTTTAAGCTTCTTCTGAACTTTAGGCACAGTGGTTGCTTCATCCTGTTAACAGTTCAGCCACAAAAGAGAAGAATTAAATCTGGCCTGACAACACAAACTTTGACAATGTTGTTAAAATTAGACATTAAAAACTACCTGAAAGATGTCTTGATTTGAAAAACTGCTACCATTCTTAATTTCTTTGCTACTTTTGGATGTACTATTCAGTCCAAAAATGTCATCATCATCATCTTCCTCTAAGAAGGATGAGACCTTGGGAGCTTTCTTTGTGGCTGCTTGGGACTTAACCGTTTGGAAAAAGTCATCAGTGTTATCGTCAAAAATAGAAGGAAGTGTGCTTATCTCTTTGTCTTTCTTCAGTCCCTTCCCACTACTGGCGTGAGGCTGACTGGTCTTTGTAGTTTCTTTTGTGGATGACTTGGAGGGTTTATTAGAAATTGATTTTGTCCCGAAAACACTGTCGGAGCCAAAGAGGTCCTCTTCATCAGATAATAGTGGTGCGCTAGCACTGCTGCTGTCCTTGCTAGAGCCTCTCTTTCCAGCATTTGTTACAGGCAGAGTCAGTTCAGAGGGTCTGGGAGAGATCTGAGTGGGTGCAGGCTGCACCGACGATGGGGTTGGCAATGTTGGAGGTGCAGCTGAGTTAGATGGTGGAACTACTTGTGTTTGGCTGGGTTTTTCTGAACCAGACGAACTGGAAGTTTGCTCAAGGACATCTTCAAGGCCCCCTTTTTTAACATCCATGGATTTCTGAGCTGCTTGCTGCCTTGCTGCTCTGGATTGGGGTCTTCGAAGTAAAGAACCTTTTACTCGAGTCTGCATCATAAGAGATTCATGCCAACATGTTGAGCTCATTTCGGAACAGTAATTAAAGAAATGAAAGAAACGTCAAACACCAATCATCCTAACAGAGGAATTTAAAACCCACCTTGTGCGCACTCTGCAGTGTTGTGATCTGAACTGGGGCCTCAAAGCTCACAACTCCTTCACTCTCTGCCTGAGCCCCTATGGGGGTTGAAACAGGACTTGGACTCAGGCTGGAGCTGGAGACCCCAGAGGAGGAACTGTAAGTTCCAGACATATTAGAAGCAGCACCGGGGAGCAAAGCAGCAGGGTCGATCATCAGGCTGGCCTGAACGTAAAAAGAAAGAGGAATCATCAGGGTAACTGTTTATCAAGGTAGAAAATACAGTCATGGTAAAACAAGTACAGAATCTGATATCTAAAGCATTGTAACTTTTTTTTTCATTTGGTCCATACCAGGTCTTAAAATGAGGTACCGGTAAATACAACCTCAAATAAACCTCCTTCACTCCATATTGCATAGTCATTAGTTATTTATCACAAACTAATAAGACACTAATAAGACGTCTAAGCCAAATTCTATCATCTATCTGTAAAGAAATACAAGTATCCCATGATTCTGTATACCGGTACCAATAGTGCTTTTTTTGCCGAGTTTGGTTTTTATTAAACACAATGCTGTTTCTCGGCCACCTCAGGTTGCATCTGCTCATGGACCATCTTCAAGACATTTGTTCAGATTCAAATTCGCAATCCTCTGCAATTGTACCATATATATTTTTTTTTAAAGATAAGCTGCTCCAATTTATGTAAAAATGGACTCGGAAGCAATTGTTGCTTCCAACCGATTTGGAAACGACCAGGATCACTGTTTATATTTATCCTCCTTTTTATCACATTAACACATTTAATGGCTCCAGACCAGCAAACTGCCAAAAATTCAGTTTTCATTGATGATTGTATAGTTACCGTATTTTCTGGAATATAGGTCGCACCGGAATATAGGTCGTCCAATTATTGCCAAAGAATTGGAAAAATTCATATATAGGTCGCACCTGAATATAGGTCGCACCTACGTCAAAATGTGGACCGTGTTTAGCTCTGCTGCAAATGTCTGCCACAGGAGCGCACAGCAAGGCTTTTAAGAAGATTAACACTTAAAAACAATTATTTGTTTGATAAAAATTATAGCAAATATGTGTCTGAGCTGAACTTTTCTTTAATAAATGAACGTAATTGTGAAATGAGCTGGATTTAAAAATTTGTTTCGCTACGTCTGATGAAACAAAACGTGCACGCGCAGCACCAGACATGCAGTAGCAGCGAACAGACCTGCATGTACCGGTATTTTAATTTTAGCAGGATAAACACCTAAAAATATATATTTGTTAGCTGACATTATTGTAAGAGTGTGTCTCAGTTTAATTTTTGTTAATAAATGATTACAAATCAGCTTATTTTATAAAAAGCCATAAATAGGTCGCACCTGAATATAGGTCGCAGGGCATGCAAAAATGATAAAAAGCTGCGACCTATATTTCGGAAAATACGGTAGGTGCATTTGATTATCAGCACCTGACTGCTACTAAAGCGCTAACTTTCCTTAAAAGTACGAGGGATGTACTTAGTTAAAACATCTCTCCTGGATTTTAACTT